>DWNE01000460.1:0-29016 GCA_018249875.1 Cecropterus toxeus | reverse complement strand
AAGCCTTTAATAAATGGACAAGAACAGTTTGTCCTGTATATTTTTATTAATAAACTGTTTTTATTTATAATTATTTTTAAAATGATTTACTATTATGGACTAATATTATCGCGGAATTGATACATTTTAATGTGCTACGGGTACTTTTACTTCGGTACCCGTAACATATTAAAATTTACTACTTTTATTAAAGAAAACAAAATTCTAAGTACTATTATTTTAAAAAAGACAATTCTTTAGAAAAAAGGATAATACATAAATTAAAAGAATCTTAATCAACTAAAATTTTTAATTTAAGGTTTTCCAAACCTTACAAAAGGAGACTTTTAAGATTTGACCCTCAAAAGGGTAAAGAAAATGATGAAGTTAATTAACCCAACCCCTTCGTCCAATCTTTCTTCTATGGATTTTCCATGGATGTTCGCAGAGAGATTTAATGATGTAGAATTTCATGAATCATTAAGAATGTTGTGCCAATGATTTGATTCTACATAGAAAATGTGAGTACCTAATGTGTTAAATAAATTACCATAATACATGTGTGGAAACGTGAATGAGAACAAATAATTGACTAAGTTTCAAAATTTACATGTTAATTATTTTTAGAAAATACGTATGTGTTAAATCGTTTTAAAATAGTTATTGTAAAATGGTTTTTCTATAAGGAACCTTTTTTTGGAAATTTCTCAGCTATAATATTAAAAATCTAAAATTGTTGTAGATTACAATGTTAGAAAATTGGTTAGAAATAAAAATTACCATAATTATTATTTCTAATCAAGTTATTTGTAATTTGTTTAATTGTATGAATCTCAAAAAGCGCTCAAAAACTAGCTAAACACTTTAATTACTAGGACACACAAAATGTGATAACAGTAAAAAAGTAGAGGAAGTTTAAGTAATAGCACACAGAAATAATAATGTGAGTGTACATCACACATACACATACGCATATGCTCACAGACACAAGGTCAATAAGAATTAAGTTGAATGTATAATTCTGGAAGAGAGGTCTATTTAATACAAAGCATTTACAATGTTTTACAGGTCGATCTTAAATACATTTATGTATCAAACATTGGGGATGTTTTTTTAATTATTGCATTGTTTTAGTAAAATGAAGATATTAAAAAAAACGAATATGCCAAAGAAACGGTTGGATATTTGTTTGTTGAATCTAGTAGAATATAATAAAAATACAAGAAAATTAATGCAAAAGTAAGTATTTATTGAAAATATAAATTTGTTGTAATAGTTAATACTTTAATTAAATAAAGCACGTCGCCTTCTCGTAGAAGTAGTATCAGTAACCTTTTGTATCTTCTGATATTTATCTATAGCTGTCTTCACAAAGTTGGCTGCATGGCTGATTTTTTCCAATCTTTCTGGTGTTATTAGTGATCTCATTTCTTCATGAATGGGTCCAACGCCATGAAATGTTATGGAGCACAAATTGGTATACGAACAAATACCGACGGTAATCATGGAGCCGAGGAAAAGAACGAACATACTGTTCATTAACCAGATGAAGGTCCTCCCGACATAACTAACAATTTGCTGAAAAAAGGATAAAAAAATATTAAAATATAAACTATACATAACTCAAAGGGGACTGACTGACTGGCATAGTGATCTATCAACGCACAGTACAGGATTGGGCTGAAATTTGGCATGCAGGTAGATGTTATGACGTAGGCATCAACTAAGAAAGGATTTTGATCAATTCTACTTAACTACTTCTGAAATACTTCTTAACGCGAGCGAAGCCGCGGCATCATATAGGAAGAAATAGATTTCAAAACAAATATAAATAAATCAAAGTTAATAAATAATAAAGAAACAGAAAAATGATAAATACCCTGGAGTCAGGTACTTGGCTCCAAAGCAGGCCGACAGTAGATGTATCGGGTTCCATGAGATAATCATTATTCCTGTAGAGGTCATAACTGAAATAATTATTAAATGAATTAATTGTAGAAAGGTACGTTCTATACACAGTCGTATAAGCAAATATACTTTCTACTAATATCTACACGAACTAACTCACTAAGTTTTAATTAAATAAAACAATGTACTATTTGATTAAAGTTAACTTAATGTGAGTTTAAATGTGTGGTAATAATTCTTGGAGTTTGCACCTTTTATTGAATATCATATTTTGTCACACTTTTTGTTTTAGTATGTAGTATATCATAGTTAACACTTTGTTGACGAATTAAAGAAATAATGAAATATCTATACTTCTATAATAATATTATAAAGCAGTAGAGTTTGTTTGGTTGAACGCGCTAATCTCAGGAACTTCTGGTTTGAATTGAAAAATATTTTTTGTTAAATAGTAAATTCATCATGGAAGGCTTTAGTCTATATATAACATTACTATGTTTGTTTATTTTTAATAGATGGTTCTCTAGTAAAAGCGGGTGAAACTGCGTGGCACAGCTAGTATGAAATAAAAGAGATAAAGTTGAGGTTTTTTATAAAGAGTGATCTAGACATTTACCTATTAGCACCATAATCAGGACCATATCCATAACCAGGAGCGTACGGAATGTCAGGGTACGCTACTTCTACTGGATTACCATAACCATAGTTTGATGCTGGATTGTCCTGAAAAGAGAAAAAAAATACGGCATCGACTATGTATGTCTACTATGATATTCATGTTTAGTAACAGATTAATCTCTATTATGTATTATGGATTAGATTGAGTTTGTTATTTTACATTGTAATATGTAAGGCATATAAACAAAAACGAGTAATTTTTAATTTTACTTATTTTTTTTAGTAAGTAGCAAACGATCAAACAGTCCACCTAATGATAAGTGGTTACTGCCGCCCATGGACATTTATAAGCAACTTCATATAGAAAAGGGCTTCTATCTGAATTCGATCACAGATGCGTTGCTAATCCCGAGGATTGAGATGGTCGCCTCATATATAAGTGAGACGGCAACCACACCCTTCCAGCGAAAGGAAAGAACTGTTTCAGTTTAGAAATAGGTGTGGCGTGGTAGCTCCCTATCCGAATTGCGCTGGTTCTACCATCTGGTGGTAAAATTGTGGTGCCACGCGGGTCGTCGTTTTATGTCTTACGTATTACAAACAAAGCTTTATCATGTTTACTTACAATTCTATCACTTTCTCCTGTAGACGCTGGTTCATCAGCCAACATATCATGTCTCACAACAGGACCTACTGGCTTCACTGGTTCTATTCTAGCTCTTCCTTCATTCTTATGTTCTTCTAACCTGTATATCGGATGATGGTCTTGCGTTCCAATTTGTTTTTTATAAATGGCATGAGCATCAATAGGATCACTGCCAATGTCAGGTTTTAAAGTTGAGTGTTTTTCTAATAAACCATATGATGATGGTACTTCAGCTGCAGAGCTTATACTTGCCGCAAACGCTAAAGTTATTATTAACTTGAACATCTGAAAAAACACGTGAATATAAAACTCTACATGTGTACCTTCTCATAGTATTAAATAGTTAATGCACTAAAATGTACTTAAGTACCAGCAGTGGAGATTAGGATACCAAAAATGTACACCACACTTGTCATCGATCCGTTATAGTCCCACTGATGGGCACGGATTTTCTCTTAGATTTTGAGAGACTTAATTTCTAAAATACATTACAAATTAAAAAATCAAACTAACAATTTACAGGACTGACTGGACACGAATATGATCGAAGCTGACATACTATCTTACTACTGGCCACAATGGCAAAGTCGTGTGTTTTACTAACTTTAAAAAATATTAATATTGAAACTTACCCTGAAACTTTTGCTCTCCTTACTGCACTGTTACGAAAGACTTCCTTGGTGGGACTGATGTAGTTTCCAACTTCCCTTGGACTATTTATAGAAATACTCCGAGAACAAAACTCCCTATCCATGTTGGCTAACTTATCGTCGTTCATTGTTTTGCAATAATGGATTCGGCGACGTACTCGAAATACGGTGAACCCGAAAGATAAAGGATTCGTCAAAGCTTCGGAATGTTCTTAGGTGGACCCGTTACGCATCTCTAATATACGTCCAAATTATTTATCACATGCATAATAGAATTTTCATAAATAAGTCCAATGGCTTACGGAACGATTAACGAACGATTTAACGAAGTTAAGCACTATCGTTTGTAGTCAAAAGTTGGATGGGTGACCATATATTTAATCACTAATATCATGCGTATTTCCGTGCTTCAGAAGGTACGTTTTAAGTTACCAGTACCAGTTTTTTTTTTTGCATATTGAAGTAACCATTAAGTACCTAAGTAATCCACCTGATGGTTAGTATCTCCTGCCATCCATCAGATCAGCTGTAATCAACAACATATGATCCGAGTCTTACTTGAGGTTGACGACAGATGCATTGCTACATTTGCTACTTTTGAGGACTAAGTTGTAACGCCGCGGACTTGCCAGACAGGGTCAAAACACTACAGCGGCGCTTAACACTAATGTTATTAGGTAGAAATGGGTGGAGCGGTGGTGCTTTCGGAGTCGAGCCACAAAGGGTTTTGTCACCTTCAACCTTCCACCAATTCGTATTAGAACAGTGCGATAGAGTACCTACGCTTTGGTCCTCCCCCTGAGAACATACCAGTGGCTAACGTTAATGCGTTGGACTAAGTTAAAACCACATTTATAAAATACAATTATATGTAAATATACATATCCCTTTGATTTTTTCTCCTTTGTTAAAAGTTACTTGTATCCCCTACTATTCCATAGATTCATATTCGGAAATCAATAAGTATTTTCTTTATTGTTTTTCTCCATAAAAAAGTTACTGATTTACAAATAAGTTATAGGTTTTCTAAAAGTTAGAAATTCATTCCACTATTATAAATAATAATATATCTAACGTAAATAAAATAACTTCATTATTTTTTATCAAATGGTAAGGGGTTATTGCCGCCCATGGACATTCGTAAGAAACTTCATACAGAACACTTGTTCTATCTGAAGTCGATAACAGATGCGTTGCTACTCTTGAGGACTAAGATGGTACTAAACGATTTTCAAAGACTTCAATCTGTAGGTGGATTATGATTATGGTATGTAGTACCATCTTCCTGCCTGGAATTAGCAACAGATGCCGTGTGTATTAAAATGATATGATACACGTCATAAATCTATGTTACTATTCGTTCAGTCTTGTTCTCTTTTTCTCCTTTTCTTGTTAGCTTTATACGACAGCGCAATTGATACAAGACAGAGTTATTTAATCACATATGGGTGAGTAATATAACGAATTTATTTTCTTATTTGATTGGATTCATTTAAATGTATTAAAACCTACAAACACACAATATTGTAAGGTCGTTCCTATATAGGTTCAAGCACTTATGATACTTTAACTTACAATATCGTAAAAACTCATGTCAATTTTGGTGCGTCGCTCGCAATATAAATCTAACATAAAAAGTTTCGAATTCAATCCCCGCCGATGCAGGCAGCCAATTGATAAATTGAGGTTTCTATATGTGAGTCTGATCATGTGTGTAGGTACATATATGACTTCGTGTATGACGAAAATAAGACATCAATAACTATCGCTGAACTTTCTCTCAAGTATCAAATACAACAAAGAAAGATATAGAAATAGGACAAATAAGTTTCTAAGTACATTATTTATACACTAGTCAAGCGACTCAGTTACTAGTCACGCAATAGCAATCAGCCTCGTGGTATTTGAAATGACCTATATTTTTTCACTTCATAATAGATACGTAACTAATATCGATTAACTAGAACCATTTTTATACATCATAAGGACAGACCCCATAATATTTTGTCGTAATCGATGGGGTAAAAGAACTGTCTAAGACAGTGTTTTTAAACCTGTGGGTCGCGGCTGTCCTGGGGGGTCGCTGTGCCTCCGTAGGGGGTCGAGAGAACTATGTACATCCGTAAAATATGTAAGTTCAGTAAAGTTAAGAAAAAGTCTGAAATATGGTACTCGTTATGTTACACGAAACATTTTTGGATACGATGGGGTCGCCTCATGAAAAAGATTGAAAAACACCGGACTAAGATAAGAGAAGTTAACTTAGGTCCGCCTCAGATGCCCGTTATGGTATTTGACATTTGTTACGTATACATTTTAATATAGGTAATTATATACTTATTAGTCTAAAATCATACATTTATTACAGATGTCTATTTAATATAGAACAGGGGACCAGACATCGATGTCAGATGTGTTACCACTCCTGAGGATTAAGATGGTTTCATCATCGTCAGCTGGTATCCAAGAGCGCAAAAGAGGTTCACGTTAGAAAGAGGTGCTGTGGTGGTATCTTCACTCCGTTTACTTTATCTGTCTATCTATCTATCAGTCCTTTAAAGTCCATTGCTGGACATAGGCCTCCCCTAATCTGCGCCACTCCGACCGGTCTTGCGCTATCTGAATCCAGCGGTAGCCCGCCGTCTTCTTCAGGTCATCAGTCCACCTGGTCTACTTTATCTACCAGCTTTAAACTAATAAATTCAACCTAAAAAACAGGCGTCTAAACACGGTTGTCTGGTGTTCAAACACAAAATTAAAGGTCTACCTAGATACTAGGTACATTAAGTTTGACAAACCCTAGATTATCCTATACCAGACAGACAAAAAAAATATGCTTATACAACTTGAAATATGTTTTTTTTAAATAACTTCAACAACACTCCTTTCAATTTCATTATTGTGTCATTTTAAGGTTCTATTCCATTCTATTCAATTTCTATTCAATTCTACGATGCTCTAAAGTAACAAAACTAACACACACAGTTTTCTCTATTAAACAGTTCAATACGCTATTCTTATACGGACAAAAACACCTAAATCAGGTAATAAATATGGCAAAAATACTGCTTCAAAAATAAAAAAAAAAGCTATTCGTCATAAAGAATGCTATGCATAGTTATTTGACTATCGGCCAAGACGAAAAAAACAATGAACTTATCTCTTAGTCATCAGAAGGATAGCTTTCCGAAAACAGTAGCAATTTTATCTTCGAAACAATTTCGCTCCATATTTTATCTATAACATTATTTCGGTAAAGGATGGGTAACTTTTAAAAATATAAATAAAGTTCCGGAGCAAAATATAGTCTACAAATTAACACAGTATGTAATACACAGGAAATTTACTACGATGTCAATAATAAAACAAAAAAAATACTCACCGTTTTACGTACTCCCAAAATAATCTTATTTCTTCTTCCAATAAATTACTCATTTTTTTAAAGAACACACATGAAAATAATTCATAGCGCACGGATTAATTAATGAAATAAATAAATGTTTTTTTTTAGTAACCAAACACAATTTTTATTTTAATTGGCGCTCCCTGAAGAAACTTTTTACACATTTTAAATGTTATGTTTGCGTAGAGACAATTTTATAACGATAACATGAATGAAGTTCTATTTTCAAATTTGATTACACTCGAATAATTATTTACATTGGAATACTTTTAGAAATCGATTTGAGAATCTATATGAAGTCAGCTCCGTCGCGGTCCACTGTCACTTCAGTACTTATCGTACCCAACATGTGTATTTCAGGTAGTTCAGGGTTGAATAAGCAATCGATGTCCATTCATTAAAACTCAATAGCGTGTTAGTTATTATCGATCATAGAATTGGTACGGATAGGTTTCAATTCGAATTTGTAGCTTTGATATACGGTAGTGCTAGGTTGTACTTTGCTGTTAGCTTTTAATTGATTGAATAATTTAGAGCAGTGTTACCACTAAGTTACAGGGATTATATATTTAAACCTAGTATATCGAAGGTCCAAATTCGCGTCCCAGGCTTGCTCTTTTTATTCAATGTGCGTATAATAAGTAACTCAAATGAGTTTTACGCGCTTTAGGAACCTTGAAGGAAAGTAGTATGTTGGTTACCTACTATATTATGTACTAAAATGTGAGTACCTCTATAAAATTCTTTTAACGCAGAGATACATAACTTGATGGGTTTTGGCCTGAACCCTTTGCATTCTGAGTATAGATCCAATCGTACCGTCTAACAATGAATTGACCATTAATTAATTAATTTTTGGTATAATTTTAATGTAGCAACGATCTATGACTTACTTATCTTAATTCTGCAATTTTACTTTTCAAGATATTTCGATCTTAATTTGACCATAAAATTAAGAAAACGATTTATTACCAATAAAGTTATACCTATCATGAATACTTTATTATTACTTTTTTATTACTGGTAGCCAAAGTAACGAAAACTATTTATTTGTAATGAAATAAAAAATAAAAACAAAAGAAGTAATTCGTGAAGTTGCGCCAGAAGTACATTATCATAAGGAATTTAAACAAAGTTGCTTTAAATAATATTTTGACATTTAAATGAATATTAAGTTTGAAGTTTTATAAGCCTGAATTAGGATACAATGCTTCGCAGAATCGCATAAATTATATGTAATAAAATGGCCGTACAATTAATACCCAGTAACGTACAATCTCTATTAAACGCATCGGCGCGAATCAGTAACTACAAAAGCGCTATTGAAGAACTGGTAAATATTTTATTTATCTGTTTCGTTTGTGTCCATTTTATATAATAAGTATTTATCAACAAGGCGAATTTCAAGAAAATAAATGAGTAGATACTAATGTACCTATATACTGTTTAAATTTGTCATTTTTAAATAATATAAGCCTATATCCTAGTCCTAATGTTTATAACTTATACTTTATTATATTACTTTAAACGTATGAAATCTCTACAATACTTTAAAAAAGAAGGCGGTTCTTAATTGGACTATAGGTATACGCTGATATCTTTAGCATCGTCTTTGTAATTTAACAAAATACATATGTTGAGCGCCGACTTCGTGACAATGTAGGTATTATACAATGTACGTAAGAAACCAACATATCTTTATATATATTATTATTATTTTTTGCTTTTTTTGTAGCATAGAAGTCGGTTATTTTTTTTTTATAAATAAGTTTTGTTAAAATAAATAATTGAGTACCTAAAACTGACATCGTCAATTACCTTTTGTTAAAATCTTTTTTCATTATTTATCTTTTACTGAGGCTGCGCGATCCCTTTTGAAAGCTTGGCGACCACTAGGAGGATATTTTAAATAAAGCTTATTAGTTAAGAACCATCATCACGTTCAACTTCTGTCTCTCAACGTATTGTGCTCACTAATGATGCAAGACGTGTCAAATTTTATTTTCTTATCATACAAATATAGGTGTACAATTCGTTGGATGCCGAATCATCGTCAATAGCAATAAGAGTTCATATACAAAGAAACTGGTTACAAGTTGTCGACAACGGAAATGGTATAAAAAGTGACGACTTCAAATTACTGGGCGAAAGATATGCTACAAGCAAGTTAATGGATATTAATAATTTCAAAGCAGCTCCCAGCAAATTCGGTTATCAAGGCCAGTCTCTTGCCAATATTATAGAAGTGTCAGAAGCAGTTAAAATAACATCAAGATATGGAAATTCTGATGAAACTTGGTTAAAAACATTCTTTCAAGGAAAAGAACCTGAATATCGTAAAGTAGCAACGAGACCTTCGAAAGGGACTACGGTAGGGTTTTCTTCTTTATGACTATTGTGTATTATAGATTATGTTACATTCTTGATTTAAAAATAAGTTTTTCTGCAGGTTGAAGTCAATGGTTTTTTATTTAATTTAAACATTCAGAGGAAATGTATAAATCCATTTACCGAACTACAAGATATTCAAACGTTTTTAGAACATTTATTATTAGCTTTTAATAATGTCTCGATAAGTTTAAGAGACGACTCCGATAGTGAGGTTTTGTTTAAAATACATAAGAATAGAGACATTTTTCAAACATTCAAAACACTATTCGATATTGACTTAAACGATATGCAAGAACTTCAAGTACTAAAAAATGAATATAAAGTCAAGGCCTTTATTGGAATCAAAGAGGCGGAAACAAAAAAATACCAATGGATCTACTTAAATAATAAATTTGTTAATAATTCTAATCTTCATGAATTAATTAATTGTAAGCTTTCGAAAACACTGGGTTTAGCACGAGCAAAGATAAAAAAGAATAAAACGAAGGTAACTTTACATACGTTTCAACTTATTTCTCACGGTTAGCAATGCGTCTATGGTCGATCTCAGATAGGACTCAAAATCTTATCTGGAGCTTATTACAGATGGACTAAATGAGTGGTAGTGACTCCTTATAATTAGATGGACTGTTAGCTTCTTTGCCACGTTTATATTGTAAAAATAAATATTCTTTCATTTTCTTTATGTAGCCACTTTTTAATGAAGATAAAAATATTAAACGACAGTCTGTCCCATTTTATTTTGTATTTATAACATGCCCATACTATGAATATGACATCGTCTATTCTGGAAAGCAAACATCGATAGAATTTAAAGAGTGGACAGAAATAAACAAGTTGATAGAAAAATTGGTTCAATTTTATAATGGTGATATAAAATTTAAGAATACAAACAATCAAAATCAAAAACAAGTTAACCACGTAGAAGATACAAAAAATGAAGTTAAAAATATAATAGAAAGATTCTTGGGAAACTATAAAAACAAAAACCTAAGAGTATCACAGATGCAAAATGGAGTGAAAGGTAATATTAGAAGTTTAAAAGCTACTTAGAAGTTGTATGGTAATACTGTAATTTCAGCGAAAAAAACGTTTGTAATATCTTTGTTTCAGGAAAAGACATAAAAAGAAAGATGAAGAAAGACCTACCACGAATATCTTTAGTTAATCGTAAAATGAATACGCCGTGTATATTCATTGATAATACAAATATCCGAATTAAGTCACCTAAAAATAAAAGTGTAAAGGGAACTAAATTAAACAAGAGGACAAATCACAATTTAAAATTAAAAACCAACTTTAAATCAAATCAGAAAAAATCTATTTTTACTAAGAGGTCCTTAAAGTGTAAGTCCAACACAGTTGATAATCTTATTGAAATATTTAAAAAGAATAGTGATACTATCCAAAGAAGATGCGAAGAAATATCGAGCCATTTACACGATTTAATGAACTTAAAATACAATCGAATCAATGAAACAACTAAGAAGTCAGTTAAAAACCAAGATTTTAACATGGTATCAGTTAGAAAAAAAAGTGCTAGAGAAAATTCCAATACTACCAAGGAATGTAACAAAATTATGATACAGGATAAATCTGAAATTTTACAAGCTGAACATTTCAATAATAACAAGAGATATATAGTAGAACAACCGAAGTCATATGATTTGCTTCAAACAATTTTCAAAACGCCACAAGGTTACATTTCAGAAAAAGAAAACACTTACATAGGTATCCCTATATCTTTATAACTACCCTACTGGTAAAACCCATATACCATATGGAATTTAGATGTTACAGATATCCATGTATGGCAGTTGCTACATATCATTATGTGGTACATGCTCGACTATTACTTTAATTCTATAAAAATAATGAACACCTTCCGCAGTAAGTTACGATGGTCACCACACTTGTTTACTTTGCAAAGGTTTTTGAATTTGGTTACCGGGCAACAGGCAGCTACATTATTATTTTGAGAATCAATTTCATTTTACATACCTATTGAGTTTGAGACCTTTTGTGTCTGTGTAGTTGTATGTTTTAAATAAGAAGCTGAAGTTATAATTAATAAAGTATGTATTAATAGTTTAATACGCAGTGGGTCGCCGTGTCGTACGTTTTAAGAGTATTGCCATCAAGTACCGCGATGGTACATACGCTGTTTGTGTTTGTGTTTGTGTTGCAGGGAAATTCAGATGAGATTTATTAGAGAGGCAAAGTAATTTTCCCATATAAAATGTATGGGCCTAGTATTAGTATAACTTATTAACTTTATAAGTTTTTATATACGTATATCTTTTTAGATATTTATCAAAATAGTCATGTTGTATCTAAAATCACATATGAAAGCCACAAATATAACATGAAAGATAATGTTTTACCTACTGATGAAAAATATCAAAATTTACAAATCGGTAAGCAACAGAGAGAAAATTTTATTTGTCCTGCAGATAAAATACGTAAAAGTGATTTTAAAACAAGGGCAGGAAAGATTACAAAACCTAAAAATCAATACAAAGGAAATAGTTTAAGAAAACATGATCTCAGCGCTTACTACACGATACTAAATAGATATAAACAGGATGTATTAGATACTAAATTTTCTGTTGGTACATATGAAGAAAGCGATATAATAGAAATCTCTAAAAAGATTCGTAACCAAATTGTAAATGATATGAAACATTTATTACATAACAATGATCATAATGTCATTCATTCACAAAACAAATGCATTAAACAGTCAAATTATGAAGTTAATTTTAAGATTGAAAGTACATACACGATTCTAGTTGATTCGATTCGTAGTTCATCACAAGTATTTAATAGATACATAAATCAAAATGATTTTATAGAGGAATCGGTCGAAATAAGAAAAAGCAAAAATGAAAGTTATAACGATAAAACTTCAAGTGCTAATAACGAAGTGGAAACTAATTTGAAATGTAATAATTTACCTAATAATACATTTAATGTGGTTATACCAGAGTCTCTAAATACATCTCAAATTGAAAAACTTGTGGAACCATTAGATCTATGCGAAGTTGTTATTACTAACAGTGATAATTTAGCCGAAGAATTCAATGATACATTCGGCGTAAATAACAATAATGATTCCATGCCTGTGGTGAAATGTGATGAAAAGAGTAATATTAAAATTAAGGAAAACCGAAATTTCGATCTTTTAAATGACGATTATATTCATAATCGTCCCATAGATACTTCTTTAAATAACACTTTAAATATAGAAGATTCTTTAGCTTTACAACAAATTTATAGCAATGAAAGCAAAACGATTGACGAGGAATTAAAAAATAACGCTGAAGATAAAGTAACATTAACTGAAACTAAAGATTGCATATTACTACCAAATAAGTCAATTAACGACTTTGAATTCCACAGTAGGCATCGATTCATGCCTAAAGGTAGGTAAAAATGATTTAAATAAATTAAGGTTATTTATTTATCTAAGGCGATATTTTTTTCTTTCTTTCAGGAACATCTCAGATATTTAATAATGTTTTTTCTAAATATCTCTGTTCGTATAATTTGGATGAAGAATATTATAAGGACGTATGTCTGTTACTACAAAATCAAATAATATAAATCTGATTTAATTAAGTTTTATCCTCCAAATTGTTCTATTTGCAGACTATTTATGATAATTTTATAAAGGACATTGAAATGAATACCGAAATTTATGAACCTAAAATTCAAAGCATGAAAGATCTTACGACAGGACATATACGAAAGACAACAGACAAATTAAAAAATCACAATTCAAATCTCATTTTTGATGCCTTGTCTTTGACTGATGGAATAGTTACATCGATTCTATTTATGTTTACTATTTTTACTTAGTTATAACTAAATAAAATTGAATATAACGACTTTATTTGTTTTTCAGGTTTTAAGACAAATTGACTGTAAATTTATTGCAGCTAAAATACTTGCTAAAACACAATCACATGAATCATCGGAATTCCTAGTTTTGTTTGACCAACACGCTGTCCATGAAAGAATTAAACTTGAAAATAATTTGGAATGTAATTGTAATCTTTAAATGCAATAGAATAATTATTGTATTGAACAAACTTTTAACAAAATATAAAATACGTTGTTTCACAGACTACTTGGACGGTAATAATTGGAGAAGCGTTACAATAGAAGAAATTCGTATGAAAGTTTCTAAAGACGAGATACTTTATCTGCATAATCATAAAGATAAGTTTACTCAATGTGGATTAGGGTGGACAGTTATAAATAATTCCGAAATTCTTGTAACTGCCGTACCTAAAGCAATTGTAGGCAAAAATCCTAGATCGGTAATCAATTCGGATATCATTTTTTTCTATTTATTTAAAGTTATATATGCGTTTCAATTAATATTTGTTTGTTTTTAAGGCGGAGATTATTTTAAAAGCAGTGAGAAATTTGCTGACAGAACAAATAAATGATATTAAATGTCTAAAGGGTAATGTGTCTTTATACCCTCAGTCTATTATGAATCTCGTATTTACTGAGGTAAGGAAAATAAAACGTTATAAGATTATTACTATTGCCTTTATTTCGTAAGAAATTATTATTTTTCTAGGTTTGTCTTGTATATTGTTACTTATTGCTTCAATTGAATTAACTATGAATAGTACCCCGATTATTCCTGTAGCTATCCTGGATTTATCAAAAAAAAAATTAATACAGTTTTTGCTATTTAGCTTTCAACCTTATCATGAGAGAATTATTTACCTTGTTATGCTTGGATATGTCTTGTAATTCCATCTTCCAGGCCTGTAGATATGCGATAAAATTCGGAGATATGTTGTCGGAGAAACAATGCCAAGAGCTTATTACTGAATTAGCAAAATGCAAAACACCATTTCAATGTGCTCATGGTAGACCTGTTATGGCTGTTATGGTGGAACTAAAGAGTGATTTGAACAAATATGAGGTAAATACAATAATTCTATTGAATATAATTGAAATAGCAAAAAGGAGTAGTTCTTAATTATAATAGATTATTAGTCTTATGAAAGTGCTTCTGCATTATTACATCATAAACCATTACAACATAAAAACTGTTTCTATACAGGAGAACATGCTGATGAAAATAGAGTATTTTAACAGGATACAATTTTTCCGATTGTATATTTAAACAATTTCAATATTATTTTCAGGTCGATATGCAAACACTTAAGCTGTTTAAGAATCAAATAATATAGTGGAATAAATATTGGTATTATTTTCTAATGTAGCCTTAGCGTTGGCTTAAAATAAATTATATACATAAGAAAATTGTTTGAAATATATAATACGTGTAAGTTACGCATTAATGTTTTATCAATTTGTTTCCAATAACGTCGCGTATCCAAGCTACATATGGACTGATTCTTGTGTGAACGTCTGGAAAACCAACAGCACATGGTATACCCCACGATACGATTCCAACCAAGTCGTTTTCCCAAGTCAGAGGTCCGCCTGAATCACCCTGAAATATACAATAAACAGTAGGTATACAGTTATAATTTAAATTTTGCCGGATTTGGTGCCGAAAATTTGATGATGAAAATAGAAAAAAAAAATACAGACGAATTGAGAACCTCCATCTTTTATGAAGTCGATTAAAAAATACGTCCCAGGGACTCGAGCGCATTTTAAATTATATAATATACATATTATATAATATACATATAATGATGGCCCTAGCCTAGGATTTAGTGCTGCGTCGTGGGTACCATGAATGCACTAACACCTAGACCCAGAAGAGAATCTATATTAATTTACGTTTCATTGCGTATCCATACCAATCTGGGTATGGGGACCGCACCACCACCCGGGTGGTCATTGTAATCAGGTTTGTTTATCTAAATTGATAATGTATAAATAGATAGTCTTCAATTAAATGCTTGATAAATAAAATAAAATAATTTATACTTTATTTTAACCTACTTTACTAAGCTTGTCTAAAGGTACGTAAAATAAATATGAAACATTCATCACAAAACTTTTGCTACAGTTAAAAAAAATATTTCTGCTTGGCAGTGCGTTTGAAAATGCATTAAAGCAATTAACTACCAATTAAATTCAATGTAATGGATTAAAAATATATTTATTGTCCATATTAAAGTTATGTTTGTATATAAGTTGTCTTTGATCCATTTAAAACCATTCACTCTATCAGTCATTACTGAATTTGAACATACTTACGTGGCATGTACCTTGCCCAACTCTCGAAAATGTGCAAAACATTCGATCTGTTACTTTTTTTGAGTAACGCATTGCGAAATTGCAGACTTCTTGATCGAATACCGTTAGATTCAAAACGTGCATACGGCGACTTGATTCTCCATTAGGCTATTTAAAAATAATTAAAACATTACTGTAACCGATTAAGCCATTTTCTACAAGATATCTTTTTTCCATGTTGAACCTCACCTCTTGAGCACCGAAACCCGTCAGAATAACTGGATCTCCTTTTCGTAAATTCTTTGTAGTTAAGTGTAATGCTCGCACATTTCGTAAATCAAACGCCCCTTTTATTCTTACTATGGCGATATCATTTTGTCTCACACTTGTATTGTATTCTCTATGAACTACAATGGAATTTACGTCATATTGATATCCTCCTTTGTCCAAATTTGTCGTTCCTACAACAACCTTTATATATTGAGGTTCAGCTCTGTAAATTATGAAACACGATCATAATGTGCGAAAATTCATATAACTTAGGAAACTTGAAAATTATAATAATCTAGATAATAATAAGTAAAATTATGCGAAGAGACAAATATATCACAATATATAAAAATTGGGGACATTCTATTTACCATTTTACTTTTGCACGAATCAAATAATAACGATGAATAGTTTTATGTTCTTTTTTATAATCGAACTTATATATTATAACTTTACGATATCAGATAAATTGAAAAAAATACATATCCAAAAACGCAATGAGCTGCAGTTATTAAATACGTTGACGAAACTATAGCCCCTCCACAAACATGATGCCCCGTTAAATTTTGCAGCGACACATGAAATAACCCGAATTTAGGAGGTGCTTCGATGCCGCCAACTATTCTTGAAGAACTTCCTAAAATATGTTTCATATAAACAACATTTCAGTACAGATATTAATGACGTACTAATATGCAAAATATTAAAACCTTTAGTGGTCTCCAAACAGGTGAATAAAACAAAGAACAAAAAATATACAAATTGATACATTTCAAAAACGTCCTTCTCATACAGGAAAAAAAGGAAAACAAGTATATAATTTAATTTTGATATCGAGGTATGGTTATGAAGTTATTAGATATATATCAATTTATATCAATCACAGTGATTCAATCTTTATTTTTATCTCTAATCTTTTCATCACTTAAGCGATAATAGTGATGCCTATTTCTTTTCAACTGAAAATGAATAAAGCTATACCATTTCCTGTTAAATCATACATGTTCTTATTAGAATTTATGCAAATAAGTAAGATAATATCTGATTTTTCTTGCTTATGTTAATACTAAACTTACTAATAAAATTTAATTTACTAACTAATTAAATTTAATCTAGTATAAATAAATGAGTGTCGATGATGAATGGTTGGAGTAGACATACGGATTCGTTTAACGCGCTTTTTTTAGTGACTTATCTCACCTAATAATTGAATTGCCTTAACATCGAAATTTAAAATAATTATGTATAGGTATAAATATATTCATGAACGCTTGTATGTTTTATAAAGTTTTACAGTAAACGTATATTTAAGTACTTTGCAAAGATAGAATTTATTACAGATTTCCATGTGGAGCAATTGCTACATGCGATTATCATTTCAGTCACATAAAATAATGAACACCTTTCATAATAAGTTACAATGGTCACCACACTTATAATAGTAAAATTAATTGATATCTTACGCAAGATGATTAAGAATGTTGTAAAGGCGAAAATTGTGTATATGGTTAGGTGTATTTGGATGAAATTTTGTTAAGGAACTTTGCTCAGAGATCCTCTTCTTATAAAAGATCAAGTGAATTTCTAAAACGATTATATTCTAAAGACAGGGCCTCTAGGTTAAATAGCAAGAAGCTACGGCTCGGAAAATATATATATAAAAAAATAATGTCACTATCACCTTCACTAATGTCAAGAATGTCATGTACAGAGTAAGTCAGAGTAGAAAGAGAAACTAGAAATTACTGACAATAAATACGACCAAAAATAATTAATTAAGGAAATAATGGACATACTAAAAGCTGAAATTGCAAAAAAAAGAAAACTTCTTGAAGAAAAGAATATCTTGGTGAGTGAACACATAAATTTGTAAATAATATAATCGACTAACAATTTTTTACTACAAGAACTTGTCTCGCAGGATCCATCTAAAAAGTACTTCAAAAGAGGAGAATTGTTAGCTAAGGAACAAGAAGAGTATTTTAAAAAATGTGGGCAACAAAAGAAAGAAGAAGAGGAAGAAGAAAAGAAACGTCAACAAGATACAGATAATAAAGGTAAGACTAAAATAAATTCAATAATAATTTTACATCATATATCAAAATATACCTTCTAGGGCAGCATGCTCTCCCTTAGACTTCAATATAATTTGTCAAACCTCATGTTGGCGGTCAAATGCTTACCGATTATGAATAAAAAAAATACTGCCAGCATATTCTCGTCTATTCCATTTCTGAATTGATTGCAGATGTAAGTGGTATTAATCATTTACCATAAGATTATATGAGTTCTTCAATTACATAAATAAAAAGTATGTCAACCGAAAATTATGTGTCATAATGAATATTCATATGAATTTTACAGTAAACAAACAACAGAAGCAACCAGAACAAACTGAAAGTATATCTCTTCCGAGAGCTGAAGTGATCAAAAGGCTTCGAGAGCGAAGCCATCCAATAACACTCTTTGGGGAGAGTGAAGTACAGTCTTTTAAGAGGTTACGGAGAATAGAGATTCAGGAACCTGAAGCTAATAGGGTATGTTTAACAAAATGTATGTATATTTGTATAAAAAAAGTGTAATGTACGTATGTTATATCCAGTTTTTAACTTTACTTTTTAGGGTTCCATATACAATGGATAAAAATGGAACCCTAATACTAAGACTTCACTGTCTGTTTGTACATCTGTCCGTCATCTAGCTGTATCTCATAAACTGTAATAGCTTGACACTTGAAATTTTCACAGATAATGTATTTCTGTTGCCGCTATAACAATAAATACTAAAATAAATAATTCTCATTAATGCTACAGTTCCAGTGCTGAGGATAGCTAGATACCTCAAAGTAAGAGTAGCTTCGCAGGCACTTCCCAATTTATTTTAATAATTCTGAAATAAAAAGGTTTCCTTATGTATTCCTTCATGTTTTAAACTAGTAACATTCCGATCCGGCGGTAGTGTAAGAAAATATTGTAACTGACAATTCAAAAGTGCCCTCATAGGCCTATGCAAAATAAAGACATTTCATTTCATTTCATTATTAAAAACATTTAACAAAAAACCCAACTCCTTAAAACTAAATTTTTGATCATAATGATAATATGTTTAATTTACCGGTTTTTTGAATTTTTGTCAAAATAGTCAAGTAAAAATATAACAATATATATTAATTATTAATTAATTAATTTATTTAATTGTTTTTAGATTGGTCTTTTTACTAGTTTTCATTTGATACCCATATTGTTGTAATAGTAAAAAAAAATCATAAGTAAAAAAAAAAGAAAAGACATGCAGCCATTTTTAGTTACAATTTAATTGAATCATAAAGAATTAAGAACTTTTATAGTTTCTGAAATCGTAAGAAAATTGTGATTCAATTGTTTATAGTTTTGACTGTTTTTTGTATATTTATTCCATTTATGAGTCATTATTAAGATTTATCTCATAAATATCATTATTATATTAGATAACAATTATTTTATTTAATATTACAGGGTTTCCGAAATGATTTCCAAGAAGCTATGGACAAAGTTGATCAAGCGTATCTGAATGAAATTTTGGCTTTGGGTACTCAGGTAAGTTTATTACTTCCTGTTTTATTCTAGGAAAATGTAGTGTAAAATTTTAAGTATAATATGTGCTACATTACTCCATAGTCCTTAAGGAATGGTAATAGTTATTACATTACTACATCCTTTTTAGTTTTTTTTATCAGATTTTAGTAGCAAACGAGCATACAGTCCACCTGATGGTAAGTGGTGACTACCGCCCATAGACACCTGTAAGCAACTTCATATAGATCAGGAGTTCTATTTAAAGTCAATCACAAATGTGTTGCTACTCTCGAGGACTGAAATGGTCGCCTCATAAATTTGTGAGCCCGCAACCACACCCTTCCAATGAAACGCAGGAACTGCTTCACACTAGAAATAGGTGGAATTTTAGGCATTCATACATCCATGTTGTTGACATTGACAGATTAAACGACAGAATTTTCGAATAAAATTAAACATGCTGCTAGTAAGAATAATTGCGTTATTAAACAGTATCATCAGGAGTAGAGAAGTTTAATCCTGTCTGTTGTATATTATAGAAGTTCATGGGTGCCCACTTACTGTCAGATAGACTGGATACCATTTGCTATTTCCATCATATAAAGCAATAGTTGGTTGCTCAAAAAAACCCCTGAGCTGACAATGGTTTAAGCAACTGCTCAGTAACTTAAAGAAGAAAATGATAGACTAACTACTTTCCTGCAGGCTATAATAATTGTCAAGCTGTCAGCTTGACTGATATTCCATATGTTTCATGCTGTTTCATTATGTTTGTAACTAAAGAGGGAGAGTGGAATCAGGCGGTCCAACCCCCGGCGGGTTTGCAACTCATTTGAATTTGCCTGCCAATATCAAAGAAAAATGATTAGTAAATAAAACTCAAACAATAGCATGGGTGGCTGATTCCCGTGTTTTGAAATTGGTTAACATCTGAATGAACCTGATTGGTGGCTGATTCATTGTCATTATGTTTCATTGTCACTTATAATAATTGTTTATGTCAAGTTTATTCAATGTTATTTTGTTTAATTTTTTTTATTATTAAAGGCCCGCAGCCGATCTTCATTGCAAAATTTATCCCCACTTAAGGGTTGAATAATATGTAATTGATTGAGTAAAACTAAATGCTTGTCTATGTGCCACTTAGTACCTGTGTTAACCACTAATTAGAATGATAGATGAATTCAAATTATGATAAAATGTTTTATTTTTAGAATGAAAGTGAGAAGTCAAATAAGGAAGATGATATTGATGATTCCGTCACATATGAATTCATACAAGAAATGGCAAAGAAGATGGGACAAGGAGACAGAAATCATGATATGAATGTTATAATGATACTGCTACAGGTAAATATACCTAAATATGCCCATTCTCATCCTTTCATCCAAAAAAATGATTTAAAAATCAATGACTTTTTTATGATCATAAGTGGTTACTGTCATCTAGAGACATTTTTGTTTGATCTTATTTTTTTTAAACAAAAACCAGCTACTGCCTAAGGATATGTGTAATCAATAAATTATTATATTACTATACTAAACCTTCAAAAATACTGAACAATTATTATCATTAGTATAGAATCTATTTTAGGTAAAATATTTTTATTTGTTTAGACTATTTTCTACTGCCCTTAATGAAATCACACCAAATAAGAGATAGCCTAAGATTGAAAACAAATATGATGTGTCTTTGGTTTTGCTCATACTTAAGCTAAAAGTGGTAGAACAAGTGTAATTCGACTAGGAAGGTACCATGGCCACACCTACTTCTAGGATGAAGCAGCTTTTCGTTTTGTTGGAAGTGGGTGGTTCCCAGTACACTTCAATATGAAGGGATCATCTTAGTCTCTTGGGAGTAGCAACGCATCTAGAACCCCTGATCTATAAGAAGTTGCTAACAGAAGTTCATGGGTGGCAGTTACTGTCAGCTGGACGGCATGCTTGTGTGCTACTTCAGTCTAATAAAAAAAACTTTTTACCAGAACAAAGGAGAGATAATTCAGCTGCATAATTATGTTTAAAACACCTTTGTTATTTTTGTGTTTATACTATTGCAACTGTAATTAGTAATGTTTGTTACACAGTTCTTACTAAAATTATGGGGACAACAACTAAATTCAGCTACAGCAGCAGAAAAGACAGCAGCAAAACACAAAATGGCAAGAGCCACATACACACAAACACAAGTGTACCTAAAACCTCTCATGAGAAAACTTAAGAAGAAGAATTTACCTGAAGATATTTGTGACAGCCTAATGGAAATCACAAAGCATTTGTTGGAAAGGAATTATATAATGGTATGTTTTCTCCTTTTATTTCTAATGTAATGAAGGAGTGTTCAAATGTTTGTATAAATTGGTATAATACCTAATCGAATAATAAAAATAAGTATGATGCCTCAACTGAAACATAAATAATTCTTACATCTTCCATATTTTTAACCATTCATATACAAAAGCATTTGAATACTCATTTTTTATTGCTTGGATAAAATTAAATCAAATAACGGAGTATTTGTTTTGCTAAGTATTTTGATCTAAATTTGTGTTTTTACAGGCTAGCGACGCATATTTACAAATGGCAATCGGTAATGCTCCCTGGCCTATCGGTGTAACTATGGTCGGTATCCACGCTCGTACTGGTCGTGAGAAAATTTTCTCCAAAAATGTAGCTCACGTAATGAATGATGAAACACAAAGAAAATACATACAAGCACTCAAGAGACTAATGACGAAATGTCAGGAATATTTCCCGACGGACCCTTCAAGATGTGTCGAATATAGTACTACTAGATAAAGTAAACAATATTTTGTAAAGCAGTCGTTTTATTCCAAGCATTTTTAATATGTATTAAATAATACGTCTTTATAATATTATCTTCATGAAACGATACAATGCCAATTAAGTAAACTAGAAGATGAGATTTTTAAATGTTACTACGGGGCGTCCATTATTTTAAATTACGCACATAAATCTAGTCTTTACATTTAAAAATTGACAAGACTATGATTCGGGTAATCGAGATTAGGTGATTCTGACTTTTGGTTGGTGGTTTGGTGAATTTTTCGATTCAACTCTGATTGCCTACGTTATTAGAATAGCCATTAAGCAGATGGCGCTACCGGATAGTTACAATATTATTTAGTACAATATTTTTCATAGAAAAAATTTATAATAAGTAAATTAAATATAGTAATGACTTATTTAGAATTACTAACGAACAATTCGCCAACTTGCCAGCTAGTTCGTGTATGAGCTAAAGTCGTCTGCCAATAATGTAAGATGGGCCTTTGCAGGGGTGACGCCATCGCATTAAAAATAATTGAAATATTGATTTGTTTATATTTATGGCTAGAACGTTTTCCGGTATGCGTATTATTATGCGTTTTATTATTTGATATGCGCAGCAATAATATGATAAAAAGAAAACGTTAAGACTGTTTGGGAAAATATTTGCAAATCAACCTATCAATGACTAGTATGTTTCAATAAATTGATTGAACCAAAAACGCGTCATTACGCGGAAAACAAATAAGTATTCGAGGGGATTGCCGAGTACACATATACGTTGCTTATATATAAACATTCGTATGTATTCATCTGCAATCCACTATCAGAAATAATGTTTGGTAACCAAAAGAGTTCTTCATAATTATGTTATCTGTTATGTAAGTATAGTAACAACTTTATTGATGAAAGTTAATAATTTAGGGCTGGAAGGCAAGAGGCTAAGGCCAAAGGAACATTAAATAAACACAATATTTGAATATTCTGTTATCTATTGACAAATGACCATTGACAATTGATTTATACTATAGTTTTGGCGGGAACGCGGGAAGAGCCGTTTCGTTGTATAATGTTATTCTTCTAAACTTGTGTATAGCCGTATTTTTATGTGTAAAAATGGTGAGATTTTTTTATCATAAAGTGTTCGATAAAATGCATGGGTGTGGGAAAGTAATATGATGCACTGAAAGGTGACTTTTCGTGTTGTTTCCAAGACTCCATGAAGAAGTTCTAGTAAAGTCCCTACCACTTTGCTGAACCCATCTCATCTCATCATCTTCTATATGGAAACATCTCATCATTGTCATCTTCCATATGGTTACAACATCATAATAAACAATATAAATGAAGATTGGCTGTAAAGAACTTAGATCCATGGCCGTAAATTAATAAAAAAAGACTTATGTTACTTATTTTTTAGACAAACGTTAACGTAATCAAAAGCAACAAACTTGCGTGCAATTTTTATTATATCCGCTCTTAAGGCATAGTGTATATCATTTACAATTCAACGTAAAAATAATTTAATTATTTTAGCAGAGTTAATTTTTAAGACATAATTTTATGTAGCAGTGTGTAGAGGACCTTATAGTTTTTATCTATGAGCGGTGAGGAGAGTGGCGCCAAGATTTAGGTACGCGCGCTATTTGACGTTTAAAATTCACCATTCATAAAAATAATGTGAACTTAAAAAACCAATGAACAATTCAATTACTTGGTGTTCAATAAAAGTTTATAGTATTTTAAAATGTAAGAATTAAGAATAGGTATAAGGTTTAGATTTACGCTTAATAAATAAAAAATATACACTTAACGCTTAGTTTGCTGTTGTGGCAGCAGTTGAATACGAAGTATAGACAATTATTTTGTTTTAATCAAATGAGTTATTTTTTGTAAAAGTCAAGCAGGGTTATAACTATGTCAGTATTCTTGTACCCGATCACTATATAAGTAATTTATAAAATATGATTTAATAATAACAAACAGAATGTAAGTATGATATGCAATATTATTTATATCCGATAGGAAATTGTGAAAATAAAAACGCGTGGCGGAGTGATCACACGTCTAACTCGCAGTGTGTTCCGGGTTCGATCCTCGACCAGATATACAACTGAATGATAAGTTTATATTCTGTTCCGGTTCTGGATATTTGGTCTTTTTGTGACCATAGTACCCACAACAGAAGAAAATCCTAATCCTTAGTGTGGGGCTAATAGTGCAGAAAGAGTATAGTAAATTAATTATCATCATATGCTAAATAATTTGAAAATCTATCTATAACAAGCACTGAAAATGTTCCTTCTTGGTTAAATTAATTGAATGAATAGGAAATACAAATTTATGTACCTATGTATCAAAATATTTAAAATACCCACCTTAAAACATTTTTCTACAGTTACCTCCATTTAATATTATCATTATGTTAACTGTTAAAACATATTTATTTAGCGACCAAGATAAGTGAATGTCCAAAACAAAGGGCAAACAAATAGTAGGAGAGTACACCTTGCCGTCAGGGCGGCGGAATCAGGCGGCGATAAAAATGAACTCCAAATAAATCATGGGCAATCATTAGTGAGCACTTCGGGGCTTCGGTGAGAGTCACGAGCGCACAGCGAATAAATATACTACTCCAGTTGTATCCCATGCAGTTCTTTTTAATAATATCGACATTGTTTATACCTATTATCTGTTTGTACCTACTAATATTAAAGAAAACCATTTACAATAAAATAAATAAAATTAAAATGTTTCTATAAAGTGGTCCTTTCTACCTTAATATAAAAAAAAAACTAGCAAAGTTTATTGAGCAATTAGCAAGGTTATCCCCAGCAAACAGCAGAAAGTCTATACATTAAGAAATTACATGTGTATGAATTACTTAAGAAACTGTGTAGGTACCAATTTTGCGATAATTTTGAAATCACCGACAAGTAAACAGCTAGGGAATAACCGTTTCAATTTGTTAAGATTGGAATATAGAAAGTAGGTCACCCCTAACACAAGTTCTGCGAACTTAACAGGGGTGTACTTCACCTGTAATTTAAGATTATATAGTTAATAAAGAATATTTTGATTTTTTGATTTTTTTATTTAAAGGTAAAGACCTGGTTAGCAAGACATTTTCGATCATTCAAATCCAATATTAAAACTGTAACAATTAAAAATAACGCTGCAACAAAACCGCTCCCGCTACCCGTACGTTTTGCAGCGGCGCGCCATCGCTCGGACCGCGGGGCGCCGGCGGCGGCGCGGCGCGGCTCCCGGCAGCCCGACCGACCGACTCGCACAAATAAGCAGGCGCCACTCGCTTGTCTTACCAGCCCATAGACCACGTTGCTACAGAAAGGACTACTGTATGTTTGAATAAGTCTTGAAACCAATATTGCTAATGAGCGCGCATTTTCCCTCGCGGATTTTAGCAACGAAACTTTATCTAGCACAGGTAGGTTAATGGTAAATGGATAACATATTCGATAATCGACGACCCGCGTGGCAGCGCGGTCACTATGCCGGTGTGACATGCAGTGGATCCCGGGTTGGGTCCCCGGCCAGACAGAAATGTGAATGATGAGTTTAGATTTCTGTTCTGGGTCTGGATCCTTTTCTGTTCATCTTATTGTGAAAATCCTACCGTGTAGCTATGAGTGTAGAAAGCGTTTACGTAAAAGAAATAATGCTCATTGTGCAATCAAACCTGAAATCCACGTATTTCATTTAAATAACGGTTAATTTCTAACATCACAAAAATATCAAAAGTAGATAATACCTTTTACTTTGTTACTAATATAACTACGTAGAAACTCCATGACAAATTACGAAACCCCTTAATTGTAACATTACTTTAATCGATTATAAGTAATATCCTTATCTGCTCTACAAACACCTAAATTTAATTCTTTTTTTCACTTTCGAGTATTGCTATTAAGAATATATTGATTTCTTGTGGCAAAATCCATACTTGATACAAGTTGATATGCCATGTCTATTCAATCCAAGTTACCTGTTCTGTAGCCAGGCCACGGAGCCACCGTCTACTGACAACCGATCGTGATGTAACGTGCATTAGTCGATCGTAAACATTATTGTTCTAATTTGTACAAACTCTTGAAGGTTACGTTTCAGATTAACAATGTCTTGCGCTGCATCTTGATAACGGAACATCTTAGATAGTAAATACATAATTGACACATTTGTAAGAGTTTGTGCCAATTTTTTAAAATTTTAACAACACAGAGGTCCTCATCCTTACAACGATCAGTCTCTTGAGGTCCACTTTTGGACAAAGTCCTTCCATGATAGGGTTTTTGCTCACGTTCGCCTCCAACGACATCTATGGAAAAGAGGGAATGATGTTATTAAACAGCGACATCGCACGGCACAGGTCCTTCATCTTCATTCTAGTCATATCTTGTATCAAAATTTTAGATACTTACGGTATTTTCCCATGCTGGCGGTCTAAGTTCAAATTCTTTGTATAATCGCTTGACTTAATGGAACTCTACCTAATGTTATCTTTTCGAGAAAATATGCTTTGTGCCCAGCGAAAGTTTCTACCTTCGCTGGTCACAAAGCGATATATTTCTATATAGGTTGATATTCCTGTCTATCCAGAAAAAATGTATAGAGCTAATAGAAAGTTCATCGCAAAAATAAAGATGCATTTCTTTTCTTGCCTATGTCTATAAAACATAAATTAAACTTTTTGAATAGCTCTCTTGATTTCATTTCTTACACCTATTTCATTTAAATGAAGATATAACTTAATTGTTTATTACAATAATTATTTAGGTCAAATTGTAGGTATAGAATAAGTAAGTGGTCTCAAGACACTTCAAATGAAGTTCCGTGCAATAAGCAGGCGCCACCCGGCTTTGTCTTACCGTCTTGCTGATAACCGATCGTGATGTAAGCAGAACATAATTATGTACCATTATTATCAACGTTATTGTCTTGCGTTACTGGAGCTATCTATTTAATGTTAATCCTATTCAATTTTGACGTACATAGCGATTCAACAGATATTTTCATGTAAAACATAAATTTTAAATAGATTTTTTAAGCTAAAAGTACGAAGTGGCAAGCAACTATGTAGTCCACCTGGAGGCCAGAGGCTATTGCCGCGTAAAGACATTTGTAATTAATCCCAGATAAGATAAGGATCCTAGCTGAGATCACCTGCATAGAGGTATCACGCATTGCTACCCCAGACGATTGTTGGATTGTTACTACGCTCTTTGAACCGGCGGTCGGTTCAAAGTTGTTTTCGTCTAGTAGGTACAAAAAATATACAACATTCAAGTAGTACACGACCACGCAGCCCATCTGATGGTAAGTGATCAGTGCCGACCATGAACACCTGTAAGCACTAATATAGAACTGAGGTTTCATCTGCATTCAATTTTTTTTGATACGGGGGGGGGGAAATCTTCAAAAGATACCCCACCTTTTTGGGGAAAAAGCTGACTTATGTGAGATTATTACTCACTAAAACCCCCTCGGTGGCCTCAATGAACTCACCGTTCTCCTTACGTAGTGCTGTTCAGGCCCTTCCCAGGGCAGGGCTACTTCACATATATTTACAGCTTAATAGCACTGCAATCAAGCTTAATTATCACGACAACTTATAATATATATAATATAATTCTGCGTTTAATTACAGATAGGGTGTTACTCTCGAGGATGAGGATGGTCGCCTCATATTAAAATGAACCGGTAACTGCACCCTTCCACCGCTTCACGGTAGAAATAGGTGAAGCGGCGGACTTCGACGGTCGAAGGATACAAAATTGATTGACATTGATTTAATGTTAAATAATAAACCATTTTGTTAAGTCATTCTTTCAATTATTATAGTTACAATTAATTATATTGTTTTATAATTAACTGTAATGTTACCAGCCAATAATATCTTAAGACAAGGCTACTTACCAACTTTATTAAAGGAACTTTACTTAACTATCCAGAGCGTATCGAACATTTGGAACAATATTTTGACATATTAATGGAGCGAGTGTCTTGAACGTACATAGTTTAGCAAAGAGTAAACTTGTATCAGAAATTAGGGCACCAACCACTTTACTTAGGAAGTTGACAGTTTGTAATGTATCCGGGGCGTGTATCATCTGCCTAATTTATTTGTTAAGTGCTTATATTTCCAAAAATTCACATATTATATCTCATGTTCTTTGAGCGTTTCTAAAGTAATTAAATAGGTTATAGGTACATCAAAAATGGGACCCATTGACGTCAGTGGTAACTTTATCTATGGCTTGGTTTGCAGAAAATCAACCACTTTATAGTATTCTAGACAAACAATAAATATACGTATAATAGAAGATACGTATGCGTTAAAATTTCAACTGTCTAGCTGTCACGGTTCATGAGATACAGCCTGGTGACAGACAGGCGGACAGACAGACAGCGAAGTCTTAGTAATAGGATTCCTATTTTTCCATTTGAGTACGGATCCCTAAAAACGCACCTAATATATTCACGAGTCCCCAATACATCATTCGAACAAATATCCCCACACATCGCGGAGGTAATAAAAGATTCTAGGACAATGTTGACAAGTAGCCGATGGATGTTTACTGTTTACGGAGATAGGTCTATTATATCC
>DWNE01000459.1:0-29017 GCA_018249875.1 Cecropterus toxeus | reverse complement strand
GCCAGTTGTTGGCGTTAATTGTGGTGGTGCTAATTTACTATTCACCAGGTGGTAGAACCAGCGTAGTTCGACCGGGGAGGTACCACCGCCACACCTATTTCTAGCGTAAAGCAGTTTTTGCATTTTTTGGAACGGTTTAGTTGCCGGTTCACTTATATACGAGAGGAACATCTTAATCCTCGGGAATAGCAACGGATCTTTGATCGATTTCAGATAGAACCCCTGTTCTATATGAGCTTAGATACTTATAAATGTCCATGGGCGGCAGTAACTTATCATTATGTGGATCGCATGCTCGTTTTCTTCAATGTGATAAAAAATAACAATAATATTGATTTATTTTCCACTATTTGCAGGGATGGCTGAACAGTATAATCTTCATCGGCATGATGGTTGGCGCGTACGCGTGGGGCTCGGTGGCAGACTCGCTCGGTCGCAAGCGTGTGCTCATCGCCATCTCCGTGGTCAATGCGCTCGCCATAGTCGCCTCCTCTTTCAGCCAGAACTTCGAGCTGTTCATGCTATTCCGGTTCATTAATGGTGCCGCGTGAGTGTTAACACTTATTTATATTTAATGTTTCATGTTTTGTCGTTCTACTAAATTTGATTGAGATGTCTGACTGAGGAAATGTTATTGCAATTTGGCATCGTTCGATAATCATTAGAAAAAAATGTAGGATATTTTTATTGATAAAACACTTTGAATGGCCAAAGTGAAGTGATTCTTTGGCCACGCACCTAGTGTTTCCTGAAACGTCAACTTAATTATATAAATGTGTATTAATTTCAGCTTGGGTGGATCCGGCCCTGTCATCTGGTCGTACTTCGCAGAGTTCCAACCGAAGAAGAAGCGCGGTGCTATGTTGAGCTTCATGGCGGCTTTCTGGACGCTCGGCAACTTGTTCGTGGCTGGTCTGGCGTGGGTCATCATTCCTAGTGGTAAGTAGCTTGCTATATTACCTTCAATATATCCAGTCTTGGCATCCTCAAAAATTTGAGAATGTCATAGAGCGATCCTGTAAAGGACAGCTTAATAATTTCATAAATATAAAATTATTAGGCTGTGTAGCTTAATAATTTCATAAATATGAAATTATTAAAAAGACAGAAAAGTCAAAATATTTTCATATAGAACTGTGAGAATCAAAGTAGTAGGTATATTAGCATCTATTTACTTAGAGACATAGAAAGAGATTCAAGGATTCAAGCTTTCTATATTAGTTTTACTTGAGGTTTGAGATATCTTTATTCTCCTAAGAAAGTACAATGTTCACTTAAACGAGAATTTTGAAATAACACAAATTATTATATTATTGGTAAGGTACAGTTTACAAATAAAAAAAAATCTACAAATAAAAAAGTTTTGGGAAGTACTTCATTTATGATGAATGAAGCGACGATGATAAAAAATAATGTATGAAATCTTTATTAAGTAGGTACCAATATTGATTCATTCCAGAAATCGGAGGAACGACAGGAGGATTCGTTTACAACTCGTGGCGTATATTCTTGCTGGTGATGTCACTACCGTCTTTCATCGTCGCCGCTCTACTTTTCTTATTGCCGGAATCTCCAAAATTCTTGATAATATCTGGTAGACACGATGACGCTTTAGAAGTATTCCGTGGTATCTACATGATGAACACCGGTCGGAGTAAGGAGGAGTATCCAGTTAAACAGATCTTAGTAGACGAGCCCATGCACACGAAGCCGGAGAAGCAAATAGAAGCTAAGGAACCAAAGTCCAAGATGAGAAGGATGTTCAGCGACATCGTCGAACACAGCAAGCAGCTGTTCGTGCCACCTATACTCAAGTTCACCGCGATCTCTATCACAATTAACTTTACATTCCATATTGGGTGAGTTTCATTAAAATGTATAAAGAAGTAAACAGTTCAAAGTCACGGTTCTTTATATTAAGTTGCTGTTCTCACTGCATTCACTCCTGTCCATGGACATCTGTACGTCTTCATATACAACAGAGGTTCTATCATAAGTCAATCGCAAATGCGATGCTACTCCTTTTGAAAATGAGTTGGCGAGCTGACCCTTACATCGAAATGACAGAACTTCTTCATGCTAGAAATAGGTGTGTCGGTGGTACCTGTTCGAACATACTTGTTCTACCATCAAGTCGGTATGTTATATTACTTGTGTACACTCTATGTATTTTATTTGTGTACACTCTATGTATTTTATTTTTGTTACAACTGTCCATTAATTACGTGGGAAAATTTTGATGATCTTGTAAATTCTGTATTGATTTTTGTATTCTTGGTCCCCCCATGAATACTCAAAATTGCAGATACTCATCTGAATATTCCAATATTGAATTTCGGCTAATTGAATTCGGATTAATAAATGTCCCGTTATATATTATATCGTTTAGTTTACAACACCAAGTTTTGTGTTCTGTTGTAAACATCCAAATTTTGTGTTATTGTGGTTGCCGGCTCACTTTTATATGAGGCGACCATATCAGTCCTTGGAAGTAGCAACGCCGACTTCATATAGAACACCTGTTCTGTATGAATTTGCTTACAGATGTCCGTGGGCGGTAGTAACCATTTAAAAATCAGGTAGACTGCAAGCTCGTTTGCTGCTTATAATATTAAAAAAAAAATCGCCCCAGGTACTACGGTCTGATGATGTGGTTCCCGGAGATGTTCAACCGCTTCGACGAGTGGTCTCGCGCGCACGACAACGCGGAGGCGGACATCTGCCAGGTGACGGCGTACGTGACGCAGTTCGGCACGCACTCCGCGGAGGCGGCCTGCGACTCGCACATCCACTCCGACGTCTTCATGGAGTCCCTGATCACTGTCGCGGCGGCCATCCCCTCCAATATCTTCGCGGTGCTGGGCATGGATCGGCTCGGCAGGAAGTTCTTCTTGGGTGAGTTGTCTTACGGGGTTTTATTTTTATATCTTTCGAATAAGTACACTGTTTATTAATTTTATAGCTGGTTTTTATTACTATTCGACATGTTTTTTTTAATACACGTTTTTTTTTCGAGCTTACCACAGAGTACAGACTTACAGAGTAGTGCACAATTCCACAGACTAAATAAAACTTATACAGAGTAACATTGTGCAGCTTCGATTTCTTGAGTAATGTAATGTACTTGCACCTTTTGGGTAAGTTAATGTCTCCAGTCAATCTACCGCATGGGAAGCTATCGCAAAATTTGTAAATATATTGAAAATCTTGGTGCTCTCCCAAAATTATTAATTAACAAAATCCTTTGAGCAAATGTCGTTACCTCTAGTTTATCTAAACGGCGGATTTTCGCAGCTTACCAAGAGATGACGCTACAAGTATTCTGAAACACGCTAATGAAGTGTTCTCAATATCTTACATGTATACAAGCTCCAAATTGAGACTGTTCAATTCCTGTATGGAACATTACCGATTTTCAGACATAATTTAATTTGCAGACGAAACAGAATATGATTATTTGTTTGTTTCTTTCCCTTTTTGCCAATACCAAAGTGATCAGCTTCCCATAAGACTTCGATCTTAACAGTCCTTGCTGACTCGCGTATTGGCTCTTAAATAATTTTGCGTTCAAAACGAGACTTCCTTTTGAAATTGTTATTTAGTATTTTATTTTACTTCTCTTATTTTTTATATTTAACTTCCGAATATGGTTTTACATCATAAAAACTAGTAAAATAAAATTTAAACAATCATAATACAAATCATTTTTTATAATATTGAAATAACAAATGAGCATGCAGTCCACTTAATGGTAGGAAGCCACTGTTGCTACATCTGTGACCCCCACTAAATATATTTATGCAAAAAATAAAGTAATGGAAAAAACATAAATGTGTGTGCAATTTACACACAGCAGAATTGTTTCGCGTATACCAAATTTGAGGTCTAATATAAACTACGAATTACAATCGTTAGCGTGATTCAGAAAGGTACAGCGCCATCTAGTTGGAGCGTCGATAACTGTTTCGTAACGAATTTTCGCAGTTTCCAATCAAAACAATTCTACAGAAGATTGATTTTCAAAACTGCCAACTGAATTAGGTTTTCGTTATTACTTACCCTTTATGAATATTAAACAATTCTATTGTCCAAACGAGACCTCGAATAGACACTTAAATCTTTTCCTTTTATCCAAAAATGGACATCGGAATGATGCATCGTCTACTTTGTTTCCCACTGTGTGCTTCATAGATATTAAGGCGTGTTTTCATTTGACCTACTTGAACTAGGTTTAAAAAAAAACTATAACAGAAGATCGCAGAAATAAAATAAGCGGATCACGACATAACAAATTCGGTAAACGCAAGTCTAGTGAACGCCAACGAGCTTTTTAGGTGGAAGAACATTTTACTGTCGTTGCAAATTTATGTCGATTTATCTATTTATTTATATGATATCTATAATAACTCGTTGATGTTGACATCGCTAATGTCAACATGCCGCAAAGTGTAAACAAAAGAAACCGAATTTAAAAGTTCGGCAAACACCATGCGTATTATTAGAATCTTCAGGCTCTAGGTTCGAAGACTGATTGTTATATATCTTTTATATAATACTTATTTTTATATTTACAGTGTTTGCAACATTCTCGGCTGGTCTTTGCTCAGCTGCGATGTACTTTGTGTACAACAAGACTAATAACCTGATTGTAAGCGCCATCTTCAGCTCCGTCATCTCCTGCGGTAACGCCTCGCTCGACTGTCTCATCACTGAAGTCTTCCCAACAAACTTACGGTAAACGTTCAATGAAATAGTAATACCAACTGAGTATGCATGTCATTGCAATGTGATAATAAATTACAAAATGAGATACATACCACCTGAATGATAAGCGGTCAGTGCCCATAGACCATATGCCATATGAGTGTAGAAAGCGTGTGTGTTTTTAGAAGTAATAATAATAACAGAAGTAGTAATTGTTAATTCATATTTAATCTATATTTATTTATAATCTGTATCTATATATGTTTGTACGCACGCGAGCGAACGAACACATCTATGTGGTGTTAACAATTTATTGATTTTTATTCTGTTAATATTACAGTGCGACTGGCGTAGCCGTGTCCATGGTAGCGGCCCGGCTGGGCGGCATCATCGGCAACGTGGTGATCGCGGCGCTGCTGGACTCGTACTGCCCGGCGCCCACCTTCATCGTGGCGGCGCTGCTCGCGGGCGGCGGCCTCATGTGCCTGTTCCTGCCCAACACCACCCGCCAGGCGCTGCAGTAACCCATAACCCGACGAATAGGGATGTGACACAATAATCGATTTTTATTAATCGAGTTGTTGCTCATAAGGAATAGGGATGTGAAACAATACTCGATTATTATTTTTTGAGAATAATCGATTTGTTAATCATAAATAATCGATTTTATATTTCTTCCTTCATTTTTACCGTACTTTCGATTTTTTTAGCTGCAGCATTGAATTACTAAATAGATAGTTTATTCCGTAATTTCACGTACTTTCGATATTTTGACAGTATCTCTATAATAGAATTACTTGCAACGCCCTCTAGTGCCTTGCAAACATACTATTTATTTTGGCAAAACTCGGTCTGTACAACAGTACAGTCAATAAATATTTTGAATAGAGGGTGGTTTTAAAAATTTCTATCTCGTTTAACTTCAAACTTTTTAAAATTATAGCCAGTTGATTAAATGTGCGAGTGACTTTGCAATATATAATATTTGTGGTGTTTTGCATGAAAAATATCAACTCAATGAAAACTTTATAATAAAAAATAAAAAAAAAGGATTTTTAAAAATCGATTATTTTTTGTAAAATTATCGATTTTTTGGAAAATTGATTGTTCGAGAGAAAATTGATTAATGTAAAACTCTATTTTTGCCCAACCAAGTCACATCCCTTCCGAGGAATGTCCCAATGTTTTAAGTTTACTATGTCGTTGCAAACTATTAATGTGTTAGGAGATCCCATATATCCCATAGTACGTGAGGAGCTATATCTAAATCACTAAAAGTGACCTAAGATGATACTACCCTGATACCTTCATCTAATATGTCATTAGTGTTATTAGTGATATAAGTTCTGGAAAACAACTAGACCATAAGAAGCAAAAAAAAAATTTTTTTTCACCACAACAGAATGTGTTTCCACCGGATGTCATTATAAAATGACGCGTTAGCTCCCACTGTTATGTTCAGAGAATTGAAAATTACAATGTTCAAAGAATTTACAACTTTACTGTAATATGGCAAACGCGAAGACCTGGAACCGTTACCATTAAATAGGATGAAAATTTATAAATTCTCAAACATCATGAGTGCAGCCCATCGTGATAATCATTACTTCCATCGAACTAGTTACTCCTGTAACTAATGTAGATAGTTTGTTCATATTTGTACAATAATTTTATATTAATTTAAACGCTTCTAATTTATGAAACGTTATTTATGGAACGAGCGACATTACTAGCAAATGACTGTTGTATGTTACAAGCTTTTTTCCATTTGAAAGTCGCATCCAAAAGATCCTTGTATTTTTTTATTCGAAGTATTATAGGTTAAGTGTCGTTAATTGTCATATCATTGTTACATTCAATTATATTTACATCTATAACGAATTTATAAATAAAATATTGTTAACGTAGTTTGTATTTATGTAGTAAATAAAAATGTAAAGCAATATAGTGAGATGTTTTCATATCAGAATTCTGTCACTCATTTCTTTAAAACTTGTAAAACCCATTACGTATTATTTAAGTTTAAAAAATAAAATTATACTATTTGAAGCAATATAAAGTACTTTTTATTTATATTCAACACAAACAAAATCGAAATAAAAAATAAAATTGAATAAATTTTATTTATTAAAACTTTAAACTACACGAGTTATTACTAAAGACTCCATTTTCATAGTACTTTAATAGATCTAGAATCTGACATAGACCACTCAAACAAAATCAATGTGCCTTCGACATACGTTTAAAGTTAATTTAACAAATATTGTACTTAATAGTAGAACTACTTATAATGATATACGTTCCATATAAGTTATGGTTCACTGAATGACGCCGCCGACTGCCTGCTCGTACATAATGTAATAGCACAGTTCACATGTACAAATGTGTAATCCTACACATATATTTCAAAGGATTGCTAAACGTTATAAAAATATTGCAATATACTAAACTTTCATATATTACACGTACATTCCAACAATATCATAATTCCATTTAAATTTACAATCATAAATCCTTAACCTAAATTTCTATGCAGTAACGCATTGTATACTATTGTTGTCGCGACGAGTCCAAAAAAAGAAGTGGTATATCACATTATCCTCCTTTACACTAAATATATACACAACGATCTATTCGCGCACGTTTAGAACGCACCATAGTTCCAGTAACTGTTTACAGATAAAATAGATTTCAAAATATCGAACAAATCAAGTTTATGAATGGAGTTTCACGAACATTTTGTTGCATAATTGTTAAAACTTAACCTATTGCACATTTTTGTAATATCGTTAATGTTACAAGTAGATAAGAAACGCCTAAATAATAAATAAATCTTGTCTCCAATATTCGGGATATAAAACAGTTCAGAAAAAGGCCATGTGCTCGAAGCACATACACAACCCCTATTTAATATCACTCACTGAAATTTGAATTTGTGGTTGAAGGGAAATTTCAGTGGATACCTCGGTTTCGGAGCCCGTCGTGAGTAGCCGCCGCGACCACTGGCTCCCGTCCTCAGTCTCCGATTCCCGCACGTCGATCGAAGACGGCGACCCGACAGCACCCTCTACTGACGATACTATTCTCTCTGCAACTTCGTCCGTTAGTATAGGCATTGATTTTCCCACGGATTCTTCCTCTGTTAAAAGAGGCATCGATATTGGGCCTCCCATTGGCAATTCCACTTCTTCTGTCGTCACGAAAGACATATCAGTGCTCGGCGACGGTAGCAGCGCGGTTCCGTAATTGTTATTGCTTAAAGGATCTGTGGTTTTGGGCGCTATTCTTGGATCCGTAACCGTAATGGGTAGCTCTAGCGAAGTCGGAACCGTCGGTGGCGTGACACCAATAACGGCAAGTCCGTCTTCTAGATTAGATGGTAAAGCCGGTTCACTAATTTTGGTCGGTACTTCTACAGGTGTCATTATTGGTTGGTTTAATGTGGTACTCGTCTCGGAGACACGACAGTGAACCGACACATTCGCATTCAAATCGCGGAAATCTGGTGCTTCGTCGCGGGTATTGTCTCCGTGAAAAACGTCGCTGTTGGCTAGAGCAGCTTCTAAGATATCTCTGCGCTCTGGTTGTTGGGCGAGCGCCGGGAGGACTTCAGGCATCGGAACGAGTTGGTTATTCTCCAGAACCAAGGGTCGATTGTCGATAGGCGTAAAGGTTCCATTGTCTTCCACGCAAAGGTAGAAAGAGCCGGTCGGGCCTCCGAAGTGTTCCCCGGGTACTGCTAGAAGCTGCCCGTCTGATAGTGCAGGGGGTGCAGGGGCTGGCAGGGGCGGCTCAGGTTGGGGAATTGTTGTCTCTATTTGACGAGCGATAGCAGTAGATGGCAGAAGTTCCTCAAAGTTTTCTAAATTCGAATAAGATGATCCTGAAGCGGCAGCTGGTGTTAGGGTAGGCGGTACGATTGTTGGCGCAATCGTATTGGATATCGGACATAAAGCTGGCATTGGCGTTGGAGCCGGCGCTATTGGTATCTCTTGCTTAAGTTTCTTCATTGGCGTTGGAGAATCCACCACCTGTTTTCTTACTCTAGGTTTTTGTACATTCGATATTAATGTTTCATTTGGCGAAATATTTATTGTTTTCTGTACAACCACTTTGTTGCCGCGAGGTGGAGCTGGTATCGTTTTTTGTATGATTTGCCCGGTTCGCTGTAAATGTTCAAATTGCGCTGCCGTCAACTGCATCATAGCACCAGATTTTTGTTGGAAAAATATTAAAGGCTCGTTTGTTTTCTGTTGGATAGTTTGTATAAGCTTCTTAGGTTCACTAGAGATAATTCGTTTCGGAGCTGGCCGTATTTCGGGCATCGGAGCTATATTATGTGCGGTAGTAGTAACACGGCCTCCTACGATAAGTTGACCTTTAGATGTAATTATAGCACTCTTTTGCTTTGGTTCAATTCTCGTCGGATTCTTTATAGATGCTACGGTTGTGGCTACAGTTTTATTGGCACTGCCTGGAGTTGCAGATGATATTCTATGAGTTATTGTTTTTAATTGTGATAAATTAGCTTGTTGTTTATGTGGAAATAGTATTTTCTCGTGTTCCGGTTTTAAAACTATTCTAGATTGTGCTCCTTGAGCGTTAGTAATAATCATGACGGTATTACCAGGAGAAGTAGCATCCGAGACCGATGGTACCAGTTTTGCTGAAACAGGCTTATTGTCAGCTACATGTAAGGGTGAGTCAATACCTTTACCAACAAGCATATGAGCTTTCCCCGTTTGAGGATCAATAACAATTTTCTGAGTTCTACCCGGACGAGGTGCGGCTGTAGTTGGAAATAGAATAAACTTTTCTTGCTTACCAGCATTCTGGGCAATCGGTTGGATTAATGATGGCTGTGGCTTTATTTCTTTAACTGGTACGGGTTGTTCCTGCGGAGTTTGCTTTGTCATAATGATTTTTTGTTTACCACTCGTTTTATCAATCACTAGCATTTTAGTTCCACGTAATTTCGATGACTTAGATAAAATATTTGGTGTTGTAACTTTGTTTATTTCAGTCACAGGATTCATTATCAACGTTTTTATTTCTGGTTTAGGAGGATTTTGAGGAGTTGGATTGATAGGCAATTTTTCACTTTCAATTATTGTTTGTTTAGTTTTAGGTTTAATAATCTTTTGCTGATTGGATGGATTCGTTATTATGTTACCGTCTGACATTACAATCGGCATTTTTTCAATACTCTCTGGAGTTAAAATGTCATCGGATAGCACTATCGGCATTGAATTTATATCGAACATAGCATCTTCTGTGCTCGGCGCATCATTAGTAACTTTGGTTGTCGCTACTGCTGGCACAAGTGACGTATGCGGCTTCAATTTTTGTAATTTAGCCGTTGGTGGTTTAGCTATTTTCCTAACTTTTTGTTGAATTACAATTGTGTTGGGATCGGACGGCGCGTCGGTAGCTGTTTGAATAGTATACGTTTGAACAGATGATCCATCTTGTGGAGTATTGTTACTGCGGGAGAGTATTATTTTATCTGGAGTTGTCACTTCTGTTACATTGTTAAGCAAGTTTTTATGAGGTGTATTCGATCGACGAATGATTATCTTCTGTTTTGGCGAAACTGATTTACTTGAAATTCCAGACTTGCCCACATCGAAATTCAAAATCTTTTCTTTTGCTGGCAATATAACTTGTTTTGTTATTATATTTGGAGTCGTCGGCTTAGGCCACGGCTCTTCTAGGATCTTTAGTAATTTCGGTGATGTTGTTTCGAAAGAAACATTTTTGCCGTTCGACGCATCATTTGTCTTTTCAACGGATAATAACGGCGCTTTTCGCTCTAATGTATTTTTATTTGCAACTTCATGCTCTTTGACGGACTTGTATGAAAATGATTTGGGTTTATCTTTTTTATTTGAATTATTAATTTCACCTATACTTATTTTATGTTCTATTGATTCTGACATTTGAACCAAGGACTGAGCTGCATTAAGATTTTCACTCTTTTCTTGTTCAGTTTCAAAGCGAGATGTCAGGTTATCAGTATTCATAATTTGATTGGATGGAATTTCTTTATCTTCTGTACAACTTTCTTCCACTTCCATCTTATTATTCTCTATATCAACATTACTACTGGCAAATAAAATATCTTCATGAAATTGTTTCTTTAAACTTATATTATCCTGAGCGTCTGAAATAATCTTATTCTGAATGGTTGTTGAAGGTAAATTAATAAGAGTTTCCGCTATTTGAAGATCTGATTCTGAAGGAATATTTTCGGGTACAATTCTTGGTGTGTCTTCTATGATTCCATCGTTTTGAATATGTTGACTTTCATTAGATGCATTTATTTTAGATTTATTAGACAAATCTTCATTTATATATAATTCATCTTTATTCTTAATATTATCTTCAACAACTATTTCACTAATACCGTCATGAGCTTCAGCATCGTACGAATTCCCATCTTCTTTATCATTATTTTCTTTGTCATTACTTTCAACAAAACCATTAATGGTTTTTGGTGAATCTTTATTATCGTCTTCAAACAAATCTTCTGGCAGGTCATTACTGATAATTTTCGTGACCCTATCAGCATCACGTGACACACTCAATAAGGCGTCGACAGCTGAGGCCGTCGATTCATTCATATAAGGTTCAGTTAAACGCTCAGAGGGCACCGTTATTGCTTTAGGAATATCAGTGGGCATTTCAACGTTTTCTTCAATTGTATTGGTATCTTCATTATCGTTACATACATTCCTGTTATCGACTTCATCTACCGTGTTGTTACTATTTATTGGATTATGTTCTTCAAGTATATCATGAGTTACTTTTGCACTCACATCCGTTTCAAATGAAATATCTTGTAGTACTATGTCTTGCCTCTTTTCTGTACCCTTGTTAATTGAATCCTGTGGTGGTTCTTTAAACTCGACCTCTTCTATATTACATCTATTTTCAGTTTCATTTCTACGTGAATTAATTATATCCAAATCATTATTTTTCGTTTCTTCAAATTTAGGTTCAAAACAATTTTTCACTTCTATTTCAATTCGTTCATATTTAGAATCTGCCTCTTTTGATGAAGAGCATTCCTGTAATTGTTCTAATATATCATCAGTTTTAGTAAGATGTTCTACCTCAATCTGAGTTATAGTGTTTGGAGAATCTCTGTTTATTTTATCCGAAATAATTTCTTTTTCTCGTAGACTTTCTACTTCCATGTGTTCATTATCATTCGTAAGTTTTTCAGGCACAGAACTAAGAGCTACTAGTGATGGCGTAGGTGAACTTATGAAAAAATCATCCGTAAAATTTTCTACTGACATTTTCTCCTTTTCCCGCATTTGTGCAGCCTCCGCCTTCATCTTTTTCAATTGGATTTTGGGTGCCAAACGCGCTATTTTTACTGGCTCTACAATCGGTGGCGATATTCTGTTTTCAGGCGTTAATATTTCAGATCCATTAATATCCTCCGATATATCCATTCTTTCTGCGTTCAACTGCTCTGCTACATATTTTCCAATTGCATCCTGGCTTCTAGAGTGTCGACTACGAAAAAATGTTTTAGTTTTGAAAATAGTTTTAGGCGGTTGTGCTTCCGTGGGTGGTGGTTTTTCTGGAGAGTTACTCGCTTCTATAACGGCCTCTGGTTTTTTATCTGGGGACTTCACAATCGAAGGCTCGGGAAAATTTTCCTCGACTTTCAATGGCTCAGGAGCTGAAGGCAACTCTGGAACTGTTGTCTTATTAAGAAGTTCAGCAACTTCTCTTGCTACTTCATCATCATCCAAACTAATACTTTTCGTATCTTCTTTTCGTTTTGGATTCTTCACACGCGGAATTTTCCTCCCAACATCTGCTTCTTCTGGCCAGTCCTCATCCTCACAGAATTCATATTTCGAATCACTTGAAGATTCTGGTTTCTCCGCTACTTGTGAATCTTCAGAACTTTTCGATACAGGAGTAGGAAGTTCTATAGGGACTTGTGCTTCCGGTAGTTCCGCTGGCGCCGCTTCACTTAAGGATTCAGCTGCAGCCGCTACTTCTGGCGATCCAGTCATAACCATCACTGATGATTCATCATTTGAATCTTCATCAATATCCCAATCAGCTAGAAGACTGCTTTTTATTTCCTCATCTGTTTTTACCTTCTTCAATTCAGTGACAGGTTTATCCTCCGCCACACGTTTCTGACTTACGCTTTTCTTCGGTGTTTTTTCAGTCTTTTCTGCGCGTGACTTGCGTGACTTGGGTGTTTTTGATGAGTTAGATTTTAGCGTTTTAGTTAATTTTTTCCTTACTGGCGAAGGTGTGTATGGCATAAATGTAACACTGTGTGTCTTATTGTGAAGAATTAGAACGTTTAAGCGTGTCGTAGTAAATGCGCAAGCATGACACGAGTACATGCCTGAACTTGACATTTTTGGCGTGTTTAAAGACTGAGTGACTGGTGAAGATACAGGTTGTTCAGTGGTCACTTTATTATCGTCTGCTGGTTCGGAGCCCGCACGGCTTGTGGATGGTGTCGACGCGGTTTCTGAAGACATAGATTGTGTTGGAGTTGACTGTGATCCTTGCACCAATATGTGTACTTTATAATTAGGCTTGTCCACGTTTATCTGTAATTTTTAAAAATAGTATTTAGAACCAAACTAAATAACAATATAAAACTCTTTTCAGAAAAACCATCTTAAAACATACCTTTCTAGTGGGAGTATGACTTCCAAACGAATCCGAAGTTCTTCCTCTGCCACCACGTCCTGGAGCAATAAAAGTTGTAACTAAATATAAAGTTAAATCACATACTCTCTTTATAAGACAAGTTGCAGACATTTGAAATAGATTTCATAAAAAGTAATCATAAACACTCACGCATAGCATATAGTCTAATGATACAGAAGATACTTTCTAAGTGATGTATCACAATTCGTCGCTTAAGTTGTCACCGTGGATCTTAAAATTAACAACTTCTCTTAACTGGATAGTTACTCTTTACATTACACATTCACATGAGCCCTGACACTGGAGTGTTGGTGACAATAATTGTTCTTGTGTCAAGCTGTGGTGACTATCCACAACTTATCAAAAGATGGAGCCACAAGGATTTTTTATGTATCAAGATTTCTTATACATAATACACAACTTCCGATCTGAGTCTAATGGAACCTGGCCATTTTATAGACAATATCCTAGCCTACTGGGAAATGTCAATATGCTAAATAAGAATTGACAAGAGATCTATAATCACACTCAACTGGTTAAAAATAATGAGCAAGAATCAGTATGGTACCTTTTTTATGGGACATAGGTGTTTTCTTTGTAGGGTCTCCAAAAAGATTAGCATAGCTTTCTTTCTTAGTTTCTTGAAATTCATCTCTAGTCAATATTGTGATGTCTCCGCCCACTGCTGCTTCAGCCCTGATAACATCTTCCGGAAACTTCTCCATATGTCCATGTTTTGTCCTGTACATGTCTGTCAAAAAATTCTTACATTATGTATTAGGATACCCATTAAGGAATGTAAAGTGTGTGTAAGTTTACAATATGATTTGAATACTCTTAACCTATACCAATTTAGAGATTCAGGTTGATAATGATGAGCAGTTTAGTTTTTTATTTATTTATTTATTTATTGCACCTCTTAAAAATAAAAGTTACAATAGGGCAAACTTAATGCCTTATGGCATTCTCTACCAGTCAACCCTGGTTGGTTGGAAAATTTGCGGCAGGTGTTATCATAGATAATATAGATACTATATATTTACAAAATAACATAAATATATACAAACTATACATATAACAAATAAATATTATATAACATATATCTTATACTGTAAGATATTTCAATAAATATTAGCTTCAGTTTACAATTTATATGCCTACCAAAATTATCGCCATCGCCCAAGGTTGACTGGCACAGAATGCCATTAGGCATTAAGTTTACCCTTGTAACCCTTAGTTTAAGGTGTTTCAAAAAGTAAATAAATAAAAACTGTGATAGGATGTAATGATGACATACGCTTATACTCGTATGTGCACTAACAATAAATAGTGCGGAACTTTTAAAACGGTTAGTTGTATCTTATGCGTTTTTGTCTATTAGAGCTAAGTTGAAAACTTGAACTGCCTTATATGGGATAGATACCAGGCCCTAAATAAAGCAGCTTAAATCGTGGCTATGAAACAGGCTTATGTGTGACGTAGTCGAACGTTCAACCACCTTCAAAGCAAGCACATATCTTTCTGAAAATCCTTTTAGTTGATATTCAGAAACGACATAGATAGCAATGGAATCCATAAGTTTACGTTACCATAACTATTATCATATGTAATAAAATTCTTATACAGCTATCGAGATAACATAGAGAAATTCCAATGAATTTAATGGAATTAACGAGTACTAAACTAAATAGAGCCCACTACTACTTAACATCATACATCTCACGTACACAGAATAACACTTAATGTGACACACGTCTGGCTGAGTGATGGACATTGTAGATTCTATATTTAGGCTCAAACTTATAAATAATAATCACTAGTTTTACGGCAAATAAATGACAGGCCATAAAGCATGTCTGAGATATTAAAAAAAAAGTCACGGGACGCCTAAAAAGACTGAATCTTCATGTTCATATTAATAATATGCATAAGAGACAAAATTGCGACAGGAACTAAATATATAGCATAATGAAAATAATGCCATCTATGAACAGTAGGTACTCTGCACTATGTCTAACTAACACCGCAGCCCGCTTAGATAGTTCTATACTGAATAGTTCCGAAAATGTATAACAGATGGCGCTAAAATAAATAAAGGCAAGCATCGCCACGACAACATTCTGATTTACCTGCGCCTATAGCGATAGATGTTTCACATCAAGAAGTTTTCCCAGTCGCGTGCCAAACCACGCTTGACCAGGTCGGTTGACATTGGTTTAAGCCTCTCACACTTTAACTGGAGACTTGAGCCCCTCAGTGGACTTTTTTCTATAAGATTGAAGTAGCAAAATAGCATGCAGTCCACCTGATGATAAGTGGTTACTGCCGCCCTGGAAATACTGTAAGCAACTTCAAATAGAACAGCGGTTCTATACAAGTCAATCAGAGATACGTTGCTACTCTCGAGGACTGAGATGGTCGCCTCATATAAAAGTGAGCCGGCAACCATACCCTTTCAACGAAACGTAAGAACTGCTTGAAGTAGGTGTGACGGTTATACTTCCCCGGTCGAACTACACTGGTTCTAACATATGGAACCTGGGCTGTTCCACATCGTCGCAGTCATTCCATTACTTTTAATGAAATGACGACGTACAGTGATCAAGGATACTAATAAAATTCCACAGCTGGAATAAATTACATTGTCAACGAGTAATTTACTTACTACACGTGACGCGATAACCACATACATTGATGCTACTTAGCATTGTAGTAACCCAGAAAGGCAATAGACCATATAGACGTAGTTGTGAACGAAGTAATAAATCATTGAGATAAACATGTTTGATTATTGTGAAGCATCTCTGAACGTGCTAAAATTAATAATTATATACGTATATTTTAAGAATATATATATATATAAAACCAAAGATATTTAAGGAAATAAAGAACTGAGTTTCAGTTTAAATATCTATTTAATTTCTTTGGTAGCAGCGAAGTCTTAGTCGGTTGAAGTTTTAAAGCAATTCCATTATCGTTATACGATCAAAATATTTCAGGAAATTTTGTAAGAAAATATTTAAGTTGACTAAAAGATATTACCTGGTATTTTACTGCTTATCTTTGATAATAGTTGCATTCATTGGCGTATCTACGTTCAGCCAATCCGAGCGCTTCCGTCTCCATCTTAATCAAGCTGCAGGGCTCGGACACTCCGTCTATAATCCCATTGAGTGTGGTAGACGCGTGTACGGCTAGATTTATTATCGGGTCGCCTATCGTTTCACTTTCGAAGTCGTGTTCGGTGCGAGAAACGTGTGGGAGACAGTCGTAAGGCCGGGCAGATTGGTTGGTGCGCTTTCCCTGAGACAGTCGTAAATAGCGAATTCATTTCGAATAACATAACTGCTCGGATTGTTTATGCAGTACGCTAGATTAGATTTAGTCTTGACTGTAAATTCTTAATGGGCCCTAAGCGGGATAGGAGCATTGTGACGAGATGATGTACTATGCAGTATAGAAAGTTAGGAGTACGCGGAGGGTTACCACTTAAACGGAATTAATTTAAATTCTGTTTCTGCTTAATAACAATATTGTTAAGCGCTGCTGTGTCCCGACTTGATGAGTGTAGTCCGAGAGTTAACGACCGATCACCAATAACATTCTAATCCTGTTCGAGATTATTACAAAAACTTGAATACATCATCAGTTGGACTGCATTGCTCGTTCGCTATTCATAATCCAAAATCGTCACAGAAATATTACGAGTCGTGAAATAATAAAAATAATGCATTAGACGAGCAAAGTGTACAAAGTGTATGCACAAGTGGAAACTGTTAACTAAAAATGCATCAGCAGCAGAATTCGCACTTTCATATAATTTACATGAACATTTCTGGTATGCACTCATCTCGCCGTTTCACTTCTCACCAGATCGCGAATCATTAGACATATTGTTACTTTTTGCCCCAGTTATCTATAGAAAGCGCTGTAAGATCTATCAAAGCCTAGCTTCAAAATAGGCAAACAATTGCACACTTTCGACACTGTGCAAAAAAAAAAAATAACGAATCGATTATGATATAATGCATTAGAGCAGTTACGATTGCTATTATGCAACAAGTGAATTCTAATTTGAACAATTGTTAACATAACACAGCCGGACCTTAAACAATAACGCTTATATGTCAAAGTTCAGAAACAATTATTCACGGCAGGAAATCAGGAAACACCAAAACAGAATGCAAACGTAATTCAATCGTAAGATCATGAATACACAACAATCTGGAAACATAGACGGAGGAGCGACAACGGATGTTAATAAATCAACTGTATACGAGCACGAGGAGGAGACAAGAGCCGAACATGAAAATTGAACAAACCCTTAAATCGAGAGGAGACAGTCATATGGACAGTCGTTTATCTTCATAATGGCGAGCATTTGAAACGTTCCCAGGGAAGTTATTAGTCAGTTTATCCTTATAGGGATAATCTACTTTCACTGATAGACCACCGACCCACGACAGAACAGTGGTCCGGTCGTTATCACAACGCCAAATAAGCAACTTAAGCGGTTACATATTGAAAAATCAAACAACGTGACAGCCACCCGACGTTCCGCAGTGAACCGAAGGCGTCGTTGCATTTCGTGTTAGATAATCTATTTTTGGTTTCATATGACGAATTTAACTACATTTTAATCTAAATAACGATTACATGTGTAGGTGAATGTTATAAATTATACAATATTACAATGACAACTCAAAAACAACAAAAAACGTGAGCAACTTTCGTGTAACGACTTTTGTTTCTGTGCTTTTTAATTTGTGTGACATTATTTTTGATTACATGCACAATTTTAATTTGCACTTCATTCGCTTTAAATATTTCTGCTGCTATTTTCATAAAGTGATACTTAACTACTTGTAAGTTCGTTATAATTATAATATCCTATTTATCGGCTCTTTGTTAAAGCTATCTTCCAATCAGATTTAAAGTGAACGAGTGAATATCACAAGTACATGTCAGTCATTGCTCATAAATGTTCGTTGAAAGTTGATTTCAAACAATTTTACACTTGGCTTTGAACTTGCTGGGAAGGAAGGCGTGATGGATATAATTATGTGTAATTCAAGTCATTAAAGTATGGAATTACAAATGACGGCAGAACTCGTGCAATCCCGCTCGCACTGTTAACTTTTGTCTCGAGGAACCCTTTTTAGGTCCCACAGTGGGATCTCCCACTGCTGGGATTGGTCCTCAAAACTGAGGGAGGCTTTCATTACACTTTTTGATCCAAATAACGGATAACCAAATACCGGACGCAGAAAGAAATCGAAGTAAGTAAGTAGGTATGCCTTACCTAGGAGAAGCGCCACACATTTTACTGTATTTTGTTGATAACTAAAATCTTGCATATAAAACGTTCATTTGGTCAATCGCCGTCTTAAACCTTGGAACGAAAAAGACAAAACAAGAAGTCACTATTCACTTAATACAATTTAATATATATGTTTTTTTTACATATAAAAATTACAACGTTTTATGTAATTAAGTCAACTTAAAAGAATTTTCCATTGGGAGGCAATTCAATTAAATATTTTATCCGCTGCCTATACTTTGCCAAGCACATGTAGTACCATTTTTGATTCAAGTTTTTATTAACACGGACTATATAAACAGCGTTCTAATGCCAATTATCTCTTTAACTCACTCATCACATAGCTATTTAAGATAGTTCTATTTTTCTCATGGAATGATTTGATTTTAGCGACTGATGTGATTTTTTTTAATGGATACAAAACCGTTTTTTTAAGAGAATAAAGTTAATCTCGGTCGCTCCCCGAGCATAACCAACTCGCCTGGCGTGAGTTTTCCCCATTGCCAAACACTCCTATGAACCCAAAAAAAAGATAAAGAAGTGCTCAAAACTCAATCACAAAACGATCGAGTACTATTAAATTTTATTTTACTAAGAGAAAATTGCACACGGACAAAAATACTTTAGACCGAGTACAAGAACACTTCAGACCTTATTAAGTATCTGGGACTAGTTACAATTTCGCAACTACCGTACTGGTCTAGATTACAAGAGTAACATTCCACTTGATATTCAACTGACATTTATAAGGAGACTACCTTAGAGCGATAATTAGGGTAGAGCGCGTCGATTCCGCCAACCTTGGTACGGACCGTTGGCAGATGTGTATTCGACAACCCATTATTGGCCCACTGCTGCACAGGTCACCTCTCAGAATGAGAGTGTATTAATCCATATTCTACAGCGCTGCCCAAGTGCGAATTAGGCACTTTTGAGTTCCTAACGATGTCCTAACGATACAAAACTATTAAAAAAAAAAAGTGGTTTATGCTTGGATTTCGAACCCCGGACCCCCGATTGAAAGGCCGAGATTCATTAGGGTGGTACTGCAAAACATAGCTGTTCTAAATTGAATTAATAGATTTCACCAGATCTACGATATTTACCATTAAAACAATAAATTAACTACAATTAAAACTATCCGTCCTACATCGCGCATTATGATGTTCTAACTTGCGCCTACTGTTCACATCGTAGTACGCTCGCTCTATACTTAATAACTCTAAACAACCTCCACATTGGATGTGATTTATCTACATTTCGTGTTTGTGCGCCATTTATGTATGATAGTTATTGCTATTCGCCATATATCAAACGGGGGGGACAAATTGAATGGCAATGCGTACGCGCATAATCAAGTACTAAATCAATATGAAGATTTACAGATTGTTAGTGGTTGTTGACCGACTTCGCGAATGGAGTTGTAAGATTGATGGCCCGACGTGTAGCAATTGATTGGATAAGCTAAAGTTTTAAGGGCGTGTTAGACACTTTGACGTCATTTCTTTGGTTCTTGAATAGACCATAACATATTAACAACAGTGTGTATGTATGCAGTATGTGTATGAAGATGAGAGTACTAAATGAGTATTTAGATTATAAAAAAGAGAGAGAGAGTGCAGATCAATCTCAGCAAAGCAAGTTTTTTTCTACATTTTAGAAAATAAAATAATTATTACGCCAACTCGATTATTTTTCAAAAACAAACAGAAATATCCGATGAACAGTCATATCGTTAATGACTGTTAAAGTTGCAAAGAGCTGAATCAATTTGACACGATTTTCACGCAAAGATAGATTAACTTTAAAATTTCATAGTGTCTATTGACTCTTTATCTTCTAAAATATTATTAGTGTCATAAATAAAAAACAAAGAGCTGAATTGATTATTCACGATTTTCAGACAATGTTAAACATTTCAATTTCACACTCTAATTTGTCTTTTTACGCCGAAAAAAATATTACTAGTTTTAAAGAAAAAACAAGAAATTTTAAACGAAACTATCAAAATTACAAGCGAAAATTGCCATAACAGGACGGCTACAACGCGAGCAGCATCGCGCGCGTACACAAGCGTGCAATATGAGAACGCGATCCCTCATCACGCTCCAAGTATGACTGGAGACCTTCGATCAGACGTAACACGTCCACCAGACCGTGGCTAACGCGAACAGTGTATTGTTATTTGTGGTTTGTACTTCGTATGTATACACTTATCATTTTATTGTTACGTAACTTTATTGGATGCGATGCTTTCAACCACTAAATCGAAGATAAAATGGTTATAACATTTTCGGTAATTGAATTCGCATTAGTTTTGTCGATATTATCTTATCGATATTATAGACCTACAATTTTGCTTTTCGCTAGCTATGACTAAAAATCATATCATATAATGACTTTTTCTATAAGCCCTGAAAGTTTGATGACTTTATTTTTTGAATCCCAAGTTAACTATAAGCTTACTACAAATCCAAATACGTATTTAAATATTTCCGTACTAGTTCCGTATAATTTAATCAAAAACAATTACTCATTAAAGTCAATTATTATTTGTCTATTATGCTCCTTTATTTATATAACACTTTAATTAAGCACCTATTATCTAGCAGTACCTAACTCTATTTCCTACACTTACCCGTAAGCAATACAATACGAGCGCAAACGTATCTAACCCAAGGGCCACAAAACAATGACTTCAAGCGACGATCGTTCAACGCTGCAAGCGTTAACGTTGAGCGTTTAAAACCAATCAATATGTCTGATGGTATAGGGCCATAAAATTTCGCTGCAAATTGTAGCGAAATTTCCCAAAATTCGGTCAAATCTGATGCTCGCAGCGCTAACCGAATATTTCATGGCCGAACGGTAAGTGTTTAATTATTGCTAACTAGGCAATAAGATAATTTGATTTATCGACAGCGGGCGCGGCTACATGCCACATTGTACCAACATTGGCACGAAGAAATGCTACAATTCACTTCACAAAACGGCCATAAACAATGGGTGTGGCGTTACAAAAATAGACTTTCGTGACAAAGCAATAATGCCAGTTTTCCCGGCTCGTAAATAATGACGGTGAACAGCAAAAACTTGTATTTGCACTGCAACTGAATTCTCACTTTCCCTGTATCGGGCACCAGCTGGGCTGAACCGTGCTTAATTATTCGATTGGCGATACGTCACCACTGGTTCTCGATTTAAACTCGATTGGGATAACTTTGAAGCTAACGTCCCTTTTTTTATTTGATTAAAATATCAAAGGAGTAACTAATCCACTTGACGGTAAATGGTCACTGCGGTTTATGGTCTATGGTTTTATCTACAGGCGAACGCAGATGTGATGCCATTGCTGAAGCCTAAGGTGGTCGCCTTATACGCAAGTCAGCATTCACATTTCCACCGAAACGCAAGAAGTTATTTAAGCTAGAAATAGGTGTAATGGTAGTGTGTACCGTCTTTCTAAATAAAGTTGATACACAGGAAGGAAGAACACGCATCGATGTCTGTGGAAGCGCGTACATTTGCTACATAAGATAAGGCGATAATACGCCACTATAAAAGGAAACATTTGTAGACTACTTGAAGTATAGGAAATGTCTAAGAAGGAAGTTAACTGTTTACAATCACCTTGGAATTTAATAAAAATAAACAAGGTACAAAGTAACGAAACCTGCATAAAACATTTTTTATATAATTTGGAAGCAGCACACGAGCATGTTATCTATTAACTTTTGGTAAGTTGCTACTGCCGCCCAGGAACATCTGTAATAAACCCTAGATAACATCACGATCTCATCTGGTGTTGGACACAGATGGCTCGCTACCCCTGAAAAGTAAGTTGGAGCGCCCCATTAAGTATGTATCACTTAACACAGACATACCTATTGTGTTAATGATTTTATTATTATTGCGTAAATGAAATTAAATATCTCTCCCGTGCTTTGTAATTATGTAAAGGTCAACGTAACTTATATATATAATGCACGAATAAATTATACAGTCGACATACAAATAATTATTTCACAATTTACTTAACGGATTTTCCTAAAAAATATTATATATTATAAAACTATATTAATTAAGTAATTCTGCAATGTCGTTGAAATTATTCAAGCAGCTACGAAAATAATTTTAATGAACATCCGTTCTACCAGTAACCTTGACATAGTTTAGTGCGCAGTTAAACTTTTAAACAAATCCTCATCATATTAAATTTTATATCCATCCCAGCAGAGATAAAAACAAAAAACAAGGTTTATAAGTCAGTTACAGCTTAAAGATGTTTTTAGTTGTGTAATATATAAAATAAGTCTTCAATAAACAAACTTTTTATTATAAATTTACGCACATGAGTGGCAAGATATACCTACAGGCGTCCGTTCATGTTTATTTGGGACCCATAAATTAAGTATCGTATATCATGCCTTATAAAACTGAATATCTATAGGCAATCAACCTCGTTAAATTCAGATGAAGTAAGAAAAAATATCAAATTTACTTTATAATGTATCCTCATATTAGCTCTCACAACCACTGTTAATGACCCGCGTGACAATGCGGTCACCATACCGGTCTACCACACAACCTACGACGTAACCACACAATGGATCCCGGGTTCGATCCCCGGCCAGGCAGAAAAGTGAATAATGAGTTTTTATTCTTATTTCGTTCATCTTTGTGTGTCCATGGCACCCACGACACAGAAGGAAAACTTACTGTGGGGCTATGAGTGTAAAAAGCGTTTATGTTTATTACAAGAACATTTCGTATAGTGCTTTGCTTAATATTATTAGTGTTAGTAGTGCTTAATAGTATTAGTCCAAGTAGAGTGTAATCGCGATAAAATTATTTCTAAATAACATAATGTGTTTAATGACATACACAGCCGAAATACTATCTCGAACGAAAGTCGAAGTTCCATATATAAAATCCACTAAAACAATGGTAGCGGCTAGCCAAAGAGAACAGACAGGGAATGACCGATTGCGACAGCCGACGGTGATACCTTTGCAAATGCCGCGCTTTCGTAACTACCCACGGTGGTGTACCGGATTTTCAGGAAAGTGGAAACAGACATATTATTTCAGTTATCCGATTAATATTCTTTATGCATACAAGATTTGGAACGACCTGCCTGGGTCTATTTTTCTGTGATACGTTGAATTCTGGAGCCTTTAAGAGTAGACTGAACAGGTTTCTTTTGGATGGGCGTGTACCACCTTCATCTTCATCTACACTGAAAGACAAACGCCTATTCCATTACAACTATATACAAAAAATACAATAATCCATCAATTTTTTCACGCTAAGCGTGACGTAGGTGTATTAAAAATATATATTTCAAAATTGTTACCTCTAAATGTAGAGGTTAACCTTCGAAAATACTGAAGGGGGTTTTTTTTTTTAATAAAAACTTTATGAAATTGTTCATTACTTAGATATAAAAGATTGAAGATAAGAAACAGTTCAGTACACAAAAAAATGAATTGGATGAATTGCTTTTACTTTCCTTGATTCAGCCACGGCGAATTGACAAAAAGATTTCTTTCGCGTCTATTTAGAGCAATCTGCAATCCGGATAATTTAAAAACCAACAGTTACGAGCAGCTGCGGTAAAAAGAACAAAAAACATATAGAAAGACTGGTAACACGAAGAACATTTTTTTGTAGGAGACTCTTCGCTAATAAAGTACAGCCTATGAACTTGCTGAGAAGTAAACAAATATATCTGGCCATTCAGGCTATAGGCGATCACATGACAACCTGCATAATTATACCATCAAATAACCCCTTTTCTGAGACAAGTTAAACACGTTTACATACGCAGTTATTTTAAAAACTTAAATCTGGAACATCATTTTTTGCAAATGAACCTGACTTGCGAATAACATCAAAATAAAGTAGGTCGCTAAATGTAAACAACTTAATGATATTCATTTAGGATTTTTACGATTTATGCGTTTTAGAATTAAGAGTATTCCTGATTTCCAAAACATGTGTTCCCGAACGTTATAGTCACTGTAGCACTACCGTATAGTGATTTGATTTTCGATCAAATACACAAATAGCTTTGTATCCAAGTCGACGATGCATAGCCGGCAGCTTGTAGTGACTAATTTCCATCAGATAGACTAATTGCTTTAACCAGAGTTAAGAGTTAAGACGCTTTCTACACTCATAGCCCCCACACTAGGATTTTCTCCTGTGTCGTGGGTGCCATGGATACACAAAGACGAATACACAAACACCCAGACCCAGAACAGAAATCTAAACTCATCATTCAGATGCCTGTCTGGCCGGGAATCGAACCCGGGACCCACTGCGCGTTAGATCGGTATGGTAACCGCTCGGCCATGCGGGTCGTCAACGCTTTTTTAACGCTTTATGTAACTTGCTAATTGACAATGATTTAGTGATCTATATTCACAATGGTTATCCCAGAAGCCTTGTAGTGATACGAAAGTGGAATAACGCTGATTAAACAATGAAAGCAAAAGATAATTAACAGAAATAAGTACTTAGGAGCGGAAACCGAACCGCCTTCAGCTTCGGAAGTTATTGTACAGCAATCCGTTGACCAGTGGTAGGCATTTGACAGGGCGCAGCCAACGGCATCTCGTTACTTGCTATGCCGGTTTTACACTATATTGAGTGTTTCGTCCAGTGCGTAGTACAAGTCGAGTGGTTAGTGAGTTGCCCGTTATGTTTAAGTTCCTTTCGAGTGTATTATAAATATCAATATTAATCAATTCAGACATAACTTTCAAATACTTAAAATTGATGTTACTTAAATAACGTCACGATTGACAACAATATAACGAGGGTCGTTTATGGCGAATATGTGACGTTATATTTGTTTGCATATGTTATGCATTTTACAAATTTACCATCCATATTTTATCGTTACACCATTTTATATGATCATATTAACCTCTTTCAATAGCGCAGCTTTTTTTATAAGTGGCGCATTGGAGTAAGTGTGCTAAAGGTTTTTACCAAACAATATTAAAAATCAATTGATTCAATGGTACCTCCATTGAAATCTCATAAATATCCGTTTACACTACTTACATAACGCACTTTCCTGTACACTAGTATAAACACTATACTAATGTAAATCAGGCACTACCCGGCGATTCGATCGAGTCATCTGTCAAGGCACCAGCAGAGGAAACGGAGGAAATGAAATTCTCCATAACTTCGATAATGGCCTCCTGTCGACTGTCCGGCTTGAAGGTGATCGCTCTGCGTCAGTTTCGATCTTCAATTTACAACAACTTTCGCAAAGACCTCTCTACCAAATCGCATCTTTTGTTACTATCAAAAACAATACTGAGAAATTCGTCCAAATTAACGATTCTAATCGGTAGACATAGCAATTCTTTCGCTACAAGATAATTATGTTGCATTTGTTGTTCAAATTCTATTAATTTGCTGTTCAAACTTCTGTATAAAGTTTCTATAAACCTATCAAGTTGTTTAGTATTAACAAAATTCTTAGTGAAATCACGAACTCAAGAATATTTTTGTTTAAATCGTTAAATTACTTTATTTAAAGCATTTGGACTTCTTCCCAGATGTACTAATAAATCTACTCTTAATACATGAGGTAATGACTCATGTATTAAGAGTAGATTTATTAGTATGGTGTGTAATTTATAGTAGATAGACCTAATCAAATAGATGTGATAGGTATATCTTACCTTATCTTATCTTAAATATAACATTTTATCTAATTTGTTCTGTTGCTCATTTAAGAAAAATAAATTGAAATTAAGTTAAAAATAAGTCTGCCAAGTGCGAGTCGGACTCGCAGGCGAAGGACGTACGGACAGACCGACAGACTGATGGACAGACAGACATGACGAATCTATAAGAGTTCCGATTTTTGCCATTTGGCTACGGAACCCTAATTATGCAAAATTATTGATCTGTAACCGTAGTCCTAATCACGATGATTATTCGTACCAAATTGTTGCGGATTTTTTTTATTTTACCAATGGAAAGTGATTAAATAATATTAATAATAATTAATATTATTTACTCAGTGTTGCTTGGTGTACCTAGAAATAATTAAGTGCGCTCCAATTTATATTAATTTCCTACAAGATAGGAATAATGAACCTTTGGCCTTTTTAATTATAATCACTGGCATTTTATTTCATACTTCTTGAATATACACGTACTTGCCGATTATTATTTATAACACAAAAATACAATGAACTCGTTTTTAGATACATGAATAAACAATTTACTAAACCTGACACGAAATTCGTTTCGACAATACCTACTCGTTCTAAACAAGATAGGATTTTAACTTTTTTTTTTATAAATACGAAGTAGTAAACGAGCAAGCAGCCCACCTAATGGTAAGTGGTTACTGCCGCCCATGGACATATGTAAGCAACTTCGTATAGGACAGGAGTTCTATCTGAAGTCGACCACAGATGCGTTGCTACTTCCGAGGACTGAGATGGTCGCCTCATATAAAAGTGAGCCGGCAACCACACCCTTCCACCGAAACGCAAGAACTGCTTCACGCTAGAAATAGGTGTGGCGGTGGTACTTCCCCGGTCGAACTTCATTGGTTCTACCACCTGGCTAATAAACTATATACTAATAAACTATATTATTTCCGCGGCCTCGCCTTTTCGTTTTCGTTTACCACAGTAATGACTATACCATGTGTTAATCCAGGGCACAGAGTATCTGTGTGCCAAATTTCAACAAAATCAGACCAGTACTTACTGCTTGAAAGAGTAACAAACACGCATACATCACAACTCTTCGCATTTATAATACGAGTAAGACGAGTAAGATAGTTGAACCAGTGTCCAGCGCCTCAATCGTGTGTAAACAACATATTAACATACGTCGTACAATTGGTTTGTTGACAGACCAAACAGTTTATATGATACTTGCGCCATTATATACAGTGGCGTGCATTGCCAAGGCGACCGCCGTCATATAATTATGACATGTGACATTGGGTGGGTATTTCGGAGGCGTGTTACGCAAAACACCTGTTCTAAGCGCGTATTGATCTTGATCTCGGACCGGCAATATGGATCAGTGTCGCCGTGATCAAAATAAGCTCGTTTTGCAATTTGTCAACGTCGCCTAAGACTCGTGTTTTCAAATCTGCGTCTTACTGCGACTATTCATCTTGGATTTGTGCAAAATGTACGATCATGATCATGAGCGTGGGAGGTATTGATCAAATCTCTAACTAATGATTAGATTGCATAAATAAAGTACGTAGGATTATATCTTCGACTGGTGTAAACAGGAAAAGTGTAACGAAAATGAAGAAACAATATATTGTAGATATACATGACGAATAGATAACCTTTTTTCTTTTGCGAAGTCGATTAAAAATTTAAAAAGAAAGAAACATAAAAAATGTCTCTAACACAAATACTACCTTTACCTGTCCACTAATTCAGCGTAGCCTTCAAGAAGAGCTGTAAATTTCCTTAAAATAAATGATATCGTCGAAGAACATCACTAGCAAATACCGAGCAAAGTACCAAATTAGCAACGTGTACGAACGCTACAGTTAGGGTTGCTACCTTATTTCAGCAAGTACATTTAGTAAAAAGTACATTTAGTAAAAAGTACCTAATTTAAAATTAAAATACAATTGATTTGCCCCTAAATTTTTGGATGGATCGAGATGAATTCAAGTCCGTAAAAAATAAGGGAAATTTAGATAATCTTGGACAGCTGTCTCCGCGATTTGAAACGCTAAAAAAAAGATAGCCAAATCTAAATATTGTATCACTCCCAAAGTATAAATATAAATGTTTATAATGGAAACCTTATAATACAATACTTCTTTCAATCTTTTTGTAAAAAATGGTTACTACCAAATCCAAGATCCCAGTTTATTGAGTAATTTTCATAAAGTATAGAGTACGAACAGTACAAAAGTAAAGTACAATACTTTATTACAAAGTACGGGTGGCAACCCTAACTACAGTGCTGGGGAAACGCGTTTTTTGCAAAGACTCACTGTCAATATTCAAGTGTCGCCGCGCCAGACAAATATGCAAAGTCCACGTATCATGCATATTGTTATGCCCGGACCTATAAAATAACAAGTAATTTTTATTTTTGAGATCTAACTTCAGCTGTTTTAAATTACCATTTTATGTGCCATATTTGTAGGTGCCTCAGCAGGCCTATACAGAATAAAGACATTTCATTTCATAACTGTACGGTTTCGTACAAATGTTAAGTCAGCATTGTCCGTTTCCGTCATCGCCGCCTTATTCAGTTCACGCCATT
>DWNE01000458.1:0-29029 GCA_018249875.1 Cecropterus toxeus | reverse complement strand
ACTGCTTCACGCTAGAAATAGGTGTGGCGGTGATACTTCCCCGGTCGAACTACATTGGTTCTACCACCTGGCAAATAGTATGCAGTCCATCTGACTGTAAGTGGCCACTGCCACCTATAGACCTCTGTAATCGACCTCAGTTAAGATCAGTCTTACCTGAGGTTAGCCTTAGATGTGTTGCTTTTCTATACCTAAACCTAACGATAAGGCAGACGGGCTACCTGATGGTAAGTAGTCACCATCGCCTATGGACATTTGTAACACCAGGGGGTCGCCAATGCATCGCCGGCTTTGAAGGAGAACTCTTTTCACACCTTTTTTGAAGAGCCCCATGTGATAGCGCACCGGCAATACCTTGGGAGGAAGCTCATTCCACATCTTACACGTCCGTGGCAAAAACGAACGTGCAAACAGAACCGTAGGGGACCGCCACGAGTCCAGCTTGTGTGGATGGAATTTCATCATTCGGCGAGCGGTGCGGTGGAGGAAAGGTGACGTAGGCACCAGGTCAAATAGTTCCTGGGAACACTCCCCATTGTGCTACCTCTGAGAACTAAGCCATTTTATAACATCAGCGCTTAACACTGCTGTTATTGTTCAGAAATAGAAGTGGGCTGGTGTCCGTGGATGGGTTCCAATGTCGATTTAAAAGGGTTCTTTATTATTATGGTCCCACAGCTGCGCACGGGTTTTCTCTCAGAATGGGAGAAAATTAGTTTTAGTTCAACGCGCTGGCCAAGTACCAATTTTTTAGGCTACACACACCTTTGAGACCTCTATTTTTAGACAACTCTGAGGTGTACGGGATCCCTAAAAATGTTTTCCTTCATCGTATTATAGTGATAATTAATTTCTAAATGTGAGAAAAATCAGTGGTGCCTGGGATTCGAATCTCGAACCCTCGATTAGAGGCCTAGTTTCAACCATAGGTTAACACTACTGATACTGCAAAAAAAAACTTATTATGCACTGAAATACAAAATCTGGTTCACACTAGGGGCGCTGGTTCTTCCCCAGCTGAATCTTGAAGCCATACAAACTGACACGCAATTTTGCTAGTTTAATACATATAATAACAAATCAGGTGAAGTTCGTATTATCCGAAGTGTAATGGATTCAACATAAATGTCTAGAAGTTTATTGTTCATCTGTGATTTACACAAGCGTGAATGTTATCACATTAACGTTAATGCCGCAAACATAGAAGACGCACGAAATAGACTCCCAATATACACGTAATACATACACTATATACAATACATACACACATTATCCAACAAATCAATCTTAGTAAAACTAAAATTTTGAGCTTTACAAACAGTAAACAACCAATACGACAATTAAATGTAAGATACAATGGCAGATTACAATTAAATGTAAGAAACATAGAACAAATAGACAAAGCAACATTTTTAGGAATACAAATTGACGAGCAGTGTAATTGGAAAGCACACATACAATATATTTCCAAAAAACTAAATCAATTCGTATATGTACTACGTCGTTTGTCGCAAACGGTTTCTGTGAATGCAGCCTTCACGGCATACCACGGGTATGTCTCTTCGATATTAAACTATGGCTTACTAATATGGGGGAACTCAGTAGACATAAATAGAGTATTTATCATACAAAAAAAATGCCTACGTGCTATTTGCCGCCTTGCACCGCATGAATCTTGCAAGCCACTATTCAAAAAATATGAAATACTTACTTTAGCAGGCATGTATATTTTTGAAATAGGTAAATTTGTTAAAACTAATCCCGATCTCTTTAAAACTGCCGATGACATTTATAATTCAAAATCAACGAGACTTGCAACTAGACTAGGATATCAGAAAATACCAAAATCTGCTCTATATATGAAAAATTGTTATGCAATGTGCATTAAGGTTTATAACGCACTACCAACAGACATAAAAAACTTAAACATTGATAAATTTAAGAAAGAATTAAAGAAATGGCTTACAGCAAGAACTTTCTACTCGGTAAATGATCTGTTGAGTAAACACTGATGTATAAATATGTTGGCAATGATTTCTGTTAATAGAAGAATAAATAAATTGTTATTATTATTATTATTATTTGACATTTTCATAATATTATAATTCATAAAACTGTGTATAATATAGTAATGTAATAATGTGAAATTTGACTTAGTAATAAATTATATAGTATAGTAACGTAATAATGAGTAATTTGATTAAATAATAAATTGTATCTTATTATAATTTGCATGCCTCATCAGGTGAAATAAGAGGACTTGTTAATGTACCTACCACCTAAAATGTACCTTATTTCTGCAAATAAATATTATTATTATTATTATTATAAGAAAGGAGGTCTAATCAAAAACAATGATATTTAGATATTCAAGTAGTGGTATCACCATTGAACTTACCACAGTTTTATAAAACATTAGCACCTACCTCTAGCTTGGCACTGTGCTGAAATATAGTGAGTGCTTTGTGAGTGAGCTGGGCGAAGCAAGAGCTCAGCGTCGCGATCTTCTGGCGAGCTCCGAACGTCAACACGCCATCCTCTGTGTCCAAATCCGCTGTAATTAACAAACACATTCATTTAACATTCAATGGAACCACGGATTGCACATACATTTTCGAACCATGTAAAGGATAAACTTTACGTCTTATAGATAAAAAATACTTAAAATGATAATAAATGTGCTATAAATAAAGAAAAACAACATTTTTATAGTGACTGATGTGTGGTATACGATCTGTCAAAATCACAATCATTGTTTAATTGCGACCTCAAAAGGCTGATAATGAGTCAAGCAGAATGAATACTTACATATAGACGTATCTAATTCCACACATGCTTTATCGAATTCCTTTTCCAATATATCTAGCCATCGAAATCCAACTCCGGTGGTCGCCATCTTCACAATAAAACTTGTTGTTGACAACAAATTCATGTCAAATTGACAGCAGTATTGACTGAAGATTGGTTCAGAAATAGGTACTAATTTTATATAATAATACACTAATTTTATATTTTTAATTAGATTTTTTTTTATTTCAGCAATAAATTTATAACATAAATATAAATATAATAACGTATATACGCCTTATCCAAACATTTTTCTAGATGCGACCTAATTTTACTTAATAAATTGTTGAATTTCATGCTTCTCAATGGTTCACGATTTTTTTTCTGAATATAGTATAATATAGTTTCGGGGTATAATATAATTTATGTTATAGAAAGTTTTATAACATTAAAAGCATGTTACCCATTTGAATTTTTAGCGTTCAGGAAGTACTAACTGATGATAAAGACGAGAAGAGTACACCCATGCAAAACCTTTCCCTTCTATGTTTAATTTAAATGACAAACAACTATATATTTCTTACTTCTACACTTACACTAATCAAATCCATAGTAATACTTAACACTCCTGTTATCTGTTAATACTTAAGCCAGAAATTGGTGTGGTGTAACGATATTTTCTACACTTGCTTTAATTGGCGACTAGGAGTAAGTTGGCCACAATGACTACTGTTAGCTTATATTTAACTATAGCCTATGTTACTCAGGAATTATGTGGCTTTCTATTGGTGAAAGAATTTTCAAAATCGATTCAGTAGATACAGAGATTAGCCCCTACAAACTTACAAACCTTATAATATTACCGCTTTATAATATTAGTATAGAAGTATAGATAAGATAATTGGTACTTATGGACGTCTACGCCTAACGGTTATGGCTAATTCACGGGTATATAAATTAGTGAAGTTGGAAATTAAAAAAAACTTATTACGTGTTTGATGGTTGTTTATTTGCAATAATTTAAGTAAGTATATACAAAAAAGAATTCTATACAATATTTGCCGCGATTAGAAAACTGCACACCTTATAAGCTAACATAAACCAGACACAAATGGACACGGTACCATGTTTACAAGCTGGGCGCAAATATTTTTATTTAATTCCCATCTCTTATAACTTTTATTATAGAAAGAAACAAAAAAAATAATTTAGATATTTTTTTAAAGTAAATTGAGAAAAGTGAAACTATAGTGTAAAAAAGGATTTTTACACTATAGTTTCACTTTTCGTTGAATTTCATTATAATTAAAACAACATTGATTGAAATGATTGTAGTACAATACGATTTATCAAAAATAATCGACAAGTCAAACAATTGGTTATCATTTTTGTTCAAACGTTGACAGGAGGTTCACAAAAAGCCGACGCCTATGCTCGTTATAAAAATAAACAACGTGTAAATGATTCAATAGCAAATAAATCTATGGAAAAATCTTATTACGCCCAGACTGTAAAAAAAAAATTAATCGCTAATTGGAACAAGGTACACAAGACTGTAAAAACGATATGTTTCTCAAAGAAATACCCAATAAACTCAATAAGATCACAGTCTACGACATTATCTGGACTAAATACAAGTATAAATATATATATGTTTTATTTACATAAAAATGTGACACAAGTATTGGGTCGGAAATAATTAACTATGGTGAATATGGAAAGTTAATATCTAAAACCAGAATATATATATCAAGGAAAAATAACCTTAGTCTCTTCTGCCTTAATTTGCCTATTTCTGCTTTATACTAGAATTTTAAACTTTTTTCAGGTTTGAAGAGTGCGGTAATTGCGATATAGCCCACATAGGTAACATCACACATGAGAGTATCTGCAGATAGGATTAATATTATTTGGAACAGATGTCCGTTAGTGACAGTGATCACTTACCATCAGATCCGCATGCTTATTTACAATTTAAAGCAATCACATAGTTCTTCGCCAAGAACATTTATAAGCAATTGAGCACTTGGTATAACTTAGTCCCTCCTAGATTTTAATGTTCATTACAAGGCTGCTTACATTAGAAAATATCATTAAAAATCAAGATGATCTTAATCTATTATGAAACCAGACTCGACATACAATTCTTACAATAACACAACTCGTACAACTTTATTGTAAACTCAGTTCTCATTAACTGGCTCATACCATCCTAATTTTAACTACACGATAGCGTCTTTTAGAGCGCTCATTATTTTGGGCGGCTCCTTAAATGAGGAAAGGCAGTGGCAAAGCGTGGAGGGGCAGAGGGGGCGGCACATTTTGATGGGCGGCAAAATATTGTTTTTGTAATATATAACCGGTATTTTTTGTGGAAAATCTCTAAATTTTAATTGCACTCCCGGATGGCAAATTTAGGAGGCGGCAGAATATTTATGTTTGGCGACCTTTTTTTGTCACCAATTTACATTTTAAGTCTTTTTAAACGCCGACTATATTTCAAAATAGGTGGATAGCGAATAGCGTGTTCCAATTTGACCCTGGGCGGAATAAATCCACGCTAAGCCACTGACATAAGGGACTACAATATTTATTACATAGCATTTTCCATCTTTAAAACTGTTAGTTTGATTAAATTTTATTTTGGCATGAGCCTTTAGCTATTTATCATGGCATAATGTTAGTAAGATGAACGATCTATTAGGGCAGGGCATTAAAATTAGGGCAGTTATTTTAAAACCAGACAGACATTTATTCACTTATATACGAAATGAGACATAGCAGGTTAAAATGTATTACACAGATGAAAGCCAAAAATGCGTTTTAATGATTACCAAAATTTAATGGACTGATGGCATTGGCAGCTTTTGTATTAAATAAGTTAAAATACCCGCTATCTAAGTATAATACACCATAACACCATAAACTGCAACGAATAGATTTATAAGGAGCAGTTAAATTACAATGAAATGACTACATAATAATCTTAACATATACAAGTACACACTGTAGCAAAAAATACTACAGAATTTTGATACACCCGTCCCTTTTTGCAATATACTAATTAGAATAGGATACAAGATATTTATAGTACTTATTGTACTATAACTTTTTTCTATGGCAATTAGGCAACTATACGTGAACATACGCAGATAGCCGTTAAAATCACCCACCTTTTCGTGCCCAAAATTACCTTACAAATTAAATTGTACATAATACACTATGAATTTAAGTTTGGGAATTGAGTGGAGTGTAAGGGCGGGCATGTGCAGTAGTACCGCCGCGCACAACTATACCTATTTTACGCTAATGCGCATTTACTGAAAGTTCAGAGGTATAGTAAATATCATTTCGTATTATAGTTATATATCGGTCATCTTGAATAACAATGAATTTGGTGCAAAAACGTTAAAAGCACTTATTTACAGAAAACTTTCTAAATTGCCAAATTGTGCAATGCAACATAATGCCAATAAATGTCATTAAATGGAAGAAATGTATATATAGAGTGAATTTATGAAAAGCAACACGCCCGATTCAAACGCTTTCTTCTCAAATACATGATATTGCACCAACGTCTTTGTTACTCTAAATGTGCGATATAGAAAATATATAATTATTTTTAATTATGTAACAGACACGTGTGTAATTAAGAAGTGTTAAGTGATATTACGAGTTCGTATTTTAAGATATTTTATACATACGGAGAAATACAGAACCCTATAAAATATATTTAGAAATCTGCTATGTATTATTTACATAATTACAAGGGAAACAAGAAATTGTAAATATGCTTTGCTCGCATTTTATTTAATGTTTCCAATTTAAACCTTAATCGTCATAATTATCTGTTTATGGTTCCACTTCGTATTATACAATATCTTTTTGATTGCTTCTTATCTTTACAATTAGAATTTATAAAGTTAATTGTTATTAAGCAGTCGAAAATAAACAATGGATAAATCTAACATAGCCGTCACAAATATATTTATATTCTTTTCAAAAGTTGTAGATGGCCAGAGGGAAAAGATGGTTGCAAATTATTGAAGTTAGGTTTTAAGGCGCCAAGCTTAAAGCCGCAAAAACATTTTAAGTAAAAGGTGGCCAGGAGAACAAAATATTTAATAAATAAAGTTTATTAACGCGTGCGTGCGTTAACGTTATTGGTTATAGCATTTGTTTACTTTTAATATTATGTAATATTAGTACGGCATACATATATTATATATATATATATATGATACATATCGAAAAATATATAATAGATATGTGCCTTCTCTACATTTTTATCATCATCTGTTTTTACACACGCACACTTTCTACACTCATAGCCCCACACTAGGATTTTTTTCTGTGTCGTGGGTGCCATGGACGCACAAAGACGAAAACAAACACCCAGACCCAGAACAGAAATCTAAAATCATCATTAATATTTCGGTCTGGCCGGGAACCCAGGAACCCACTGCACGTCAGACCTGTATGGTGACCGCTCCGCCACGCGGGTCTATTGTTGAGTACATACGATTTTCGTAGAACATCCAACACACATTCATATAAATTACAATTTTTATGCCATTATTTAATCACCATAGTTTCGGGACCCTAAGAAATCATTTTTTCTTGATCTTCATTAACCTGCGGGACATAAGTGAGTGAAGTTCATAGTTAGATAATTTTTCTATTCATTTCACATACCCTGAAGAAAAAGTGTAAGAAAAAGCAGTACATATACAATACGTAACATAATAACAGAAAACAATTATTTAAATAGTAAACTATTTACACTTGCTTAAATGTAACAATTAAAACTATTTACTTACAAAATTAAATAATAAACTTATGTTCTATTTCATTTTCGAAAATGTATGTAAATTATTCGCTAAAATCTCAAACCTATTTGTGAAATTTACTGGGAACAAAATAAAGATATTTCGTCTCATTGCTGGAAGTTGATAGGTACTTATACAGATATAGTGCTACGCCCATTGCCCGCAAATCATATTTACAAATAAAATGTTACGTTATTTAACGCTCGTATCAATCAATTTACATATACCAACCATATTTTTATTAAATGCAACTTCTTCATAAATATAATAGTTTAAACATTTGAAACAGTAATTCTCAATATACACAGAACCATCATAACATAAATTATGTAAAGCAATCATATGAAACATTTACAATACTAATGTTTGAGCGCATATTTTATGAATATACAGCTTCATAAATTATATCATTCTATAGTACATAACAATTTCTTCATATAATTTACATTAGAATTAGGCTGCATGTATATGTATACTGAACTTAACGCCTAGCATATATGTACAGCTCTTAGTTAATCCAGAAAAGACCAACTAGACAGTTGCTCAAGTAAAAAATCAGAAAACATATAAGTAGTTGCACAACAACAAATCTTGATTAAACTATTTGCTGGATATAACAGTTGTTTATATGCGTTAGGCCTAAAGCATATGAGACAAGATTGTTTTGTTATAATGATTAAAACATTCTTATATCGAACATAGTAATGATTCATATTGGCAGCATTTACATAACCATTACCTCCGCTATTCTAGCACACGTACAATTACAGAATACAATGACTGATGGGATATGAGCAATACCAGCACGATGCAAATATCATAGAAATTTAAAGCACTTTTGATTTGTTCAATTGTTTACAATATCTCTCGCTAGAAAGTAGCTGTTTCCAATTCACTGGGTGGATAAATAAGTAATACAAGCAAAGTACGGGCTTAGTGTCGTTTAAATGCTTAAAAAATAACTTACTTATCATAAAAATTGCACCCAATAAATTTAAACAGTTATCGATGGGTAATTTACTGATAACACAAGATCGCCAACTTAATCTTTGGCTCTTTGAACTTTGACACTGAGAAATATTAGTCATGTTTTATTTTCGTTTGCATAATAAGAATCCACGTCGTCAAATAATCCTGATCAAATAAACCGTAAACACTCACAGAAAAGTAGTGTAAATTTTAAAATGTACAATTATTATCACATATACTTGCTTCTCACGTTAATCCTATGTTGCGAATAATTGCGAAGAATTCAGTTACTAAGATTTTAGGTTACAATCATACTCTAGGACTTGAGGGTAAAATTCATATAACTGCTCATGTCATGTTTTGTTTGCTGTTACTCTTAATGGTTGAAACAAATCTCTACATTTTCAGACTAAATGAAGATCATGCACTATACATTATATTCAATATATTAGGCTATGTAACAATCATATTTTGTATTTTCATTTATTGATAGTTCTATTATTCTTTTATTAATTATTCCATGTTCGATTCAACTTTTGCACTTATCAATTGCAAATTACCTGTACAAAGGAGCGTTTGCGCATTCACCTCAACATGGAGAACATACAAATCGCTAAAACTAACCTATAATTATATTACCTACTGTATTGCCAACCAACATAATTTTATGAACACATAAATTAAGGTATGTTTGGGGACATTTTCACACTGTGCGTATTTTTGGCGCTTAAATTATGATTATTGGTTACATACGACATGCTTTTCATACACCTCTATTTTGCCTTGTATATGCACATGTGATTGAATCACAGATATATTTTGGTTTATTCTTAGTGTAGACAATCTTTTTACATTTTAGTATGTAAGTCATTTATTCTATGAAAAAAAATTGCATATCTGTATATAAACTATACAAAATTATTGCGATTTATAAGCTAATTGTACTATATATTTCTAGTACATGGAATACGAATTACCTACTGAATAACAGTTGATTTAAAACTATTTAAAATGTATGTTGATTGGCTAAGGTAATTTCAAAATTTCTATGCATATCATAATATTGCATTGTAAATATTACATTGTATCAAGAAGAGCACCTTTATCAACATTTATGAGAATGCACACTTCACAATCTACACTACGGTGGCTTTTTGATACACTGTATTATTCAGGAAAGCTTACAGCCCAATAATTTTTATGACATATATCATACATGTTCTGTCAAAACACATCAATATTGCTATTATAATAACTGTGCATGAACAAACGTTACAATTAACTCACTTTATCTTAAGTAAAAAGCACTCTGTTCATCTTGTTTGTCACATTCTGCAATATTACGAAATAATACAGCCATTCTTTTCTTGTATATGACCGTCTGATCTTTCTATCTCCGACAACATTGCATGGAACATGTCTGTGACTGACTGAAATGTAAAAATAAATTGACTCTGAGTATGTATTTAATTCATCAATGAATAATATACCGTTAGTAATAGAAACAAAATTGGACATGAATTGTTCCTTACATTGTTTCCATATTGTATCAAAATCTATAATTGACCGGCATATTTTGATGAGCTATTGTAAGAGGTAAAGCCATCTTTCATATGAAGTAAGCATCTTATTTCTAAGTAATGCATATGTAATTGGAATCTCATAGAACAGCTTACAAATGGCCATGGCGTGTGAACTTAACATTAGATGGACTATATGCTTGTTTGCTATTTGACTCCAGATAAATAAGGTGTATCAAGGCTCCTCCTTCTTTAAAGACTAAATAGAAGATTTATACAAATGAAACTATATGAGGAGAAGTAATGCTGAAATAAGTGTGTCAATAGCAATTAGTAACATATATAAATTTCCAGCATTTCATTTATAGAAATAGACATGCAGGTGCATGACTATTTTTATAAATGATCATAATATTTACTGTTTACTATTCAATTCTTGATTGACGAAAATTTTAGCAGTTCTTTTTATATCATTGTCAACTCATTACTGTCCCACTGCTGGGCATGGGTCTAATCTCAGATTTGAGAGAGTTTCAGGCCACCGCACTGGCCAAGTGTGAATTTGTAGACTCACACACCTCTTATATCTTTTGTTAAAGAACTCTCAGGTGTACAGGTTTCCTCACGATGTTTTCCTTCACAGTAAACCAGTGATAATTAATTTATAATTTTCAGAAATTAAACAAATATTTACCTCATTCCTTTTTGCACTTGTTTCCACAAAGGCAGCTTTCCATTTCTCTGCAAGTCTCTTGCCCTCCTCTGTGGTTATCTTCCTTTCCAAATGAAGGTCAGTTTTATTTCCAACTAACACAATAGGTACACTGTAATTTTAAAACACATTCAAAGAATTATATGTGTAATATATTGGGCAAACATAGATATTGTTATTACAATATTTAGTTTATCCAATAAATATTTTGAGCTACAATTACACCATAATGAACATTCCAAATAAAAATCATAATTTTATATTCATCTGGTTGTGTGTATGCATATGCTTAGCACAAAAATAATATACAAATTTATGTGAGCGACTGTTATACAGTGTAAGAGCTCGTCCATGGGCTATTTGATTTAAAATACATATCTAATATACTGCCCTGAAAAACACAAAAGCAGCATCTCATTTGAAGTATGTTTAGAGAAAATTGATATGATGTGTAAGTCATTTTTAACCGACTTTGAAAAGGAGGTGATTCTATGTTCAACTGTATGTATTCTTTGTTTCTTGTAATGCTTAGTAAACTTAGTACACTGTCATTCAGCTTAAATCATAGGGTGCATAATTTCATAAGCTATCCGAAGCCATATAATAAATAAAAAAGTTTTTTTTTAAATAACACTTTTGCATTTCTGAGGGCACTAAAGGCCTGGCACAAATGGTTCCTCAACAAGACAGACATTTAAATGGCCAAGACAGATGATCTCGGCATAAATGTTTTTGCCGAGCTTGAATGTTTGATATTATAACACAAGATCCACATGTTGTAGCTCAGGTGAAATGAGCACTTTAAAATAAAAAGTTGTATTACTTATACCTACACCTGTGAGCTCAAAATATGTAAGTAGGGTTGCCACCTTTTTTAGTAATAAAGTGCATTGGCTATAATAGGTTATAAATTTACGCAATTTTAAAATAAAGAACATTTTTTTTTTTGTTTCTTGGCCTCAAGCAACTTTTAGGATGGACCAAGAGGAATTCAAGCCAGAGAAAAAAGGGAAAATGTAGATAATTTTTAAGACATTGCCTCTGCAATTTAACGAGCAGAAAAAAGCCTCCAAATATTCATATTCTTCCACATCCTTAAGTGGTGGCTTTAAAAACCTTATGATAAAATATTTATTTCACACCAAAATGCTTCCAATAAATCTTTTTTAAATTCCAAATCATGGCAAGTAAAATATTTTCGAATTCCTTATTTTTCTCATAAAGTATAAAGTACAATTGTCCCAGATAACATACAATACTTTATCATAAGGTATGGGTTGCAACTGTAGATATAATGAATGAAACTCAGAAATTTAGGCACAATAACAGTTTTTACTCTATGGTAATTATGATAGTAAAAAGTGCATTTTTGCTAAAATGCCTTTCTCCTGGAGCAACAAGGCGTGAACATGTGTTATGTAGCCCTTATATGACAAAACAAACTAACTGCATGATCCTTTCTTACTAGAACCTTTTTAACATATAGGATAAAGTTTCTATGTTTATTATTAAAATTTATTACTAAATAAGTTGATGGTTTGTTCAAATGCAGTATATACAATTTGTTATCAAATATACTTACTGTATTTTTCCCACCATATCCAATAACTTGTCATATATAATTTGTACTATTTGAAAGCTCTTGCTGGAAGTAATAGAGTACACTAAAACATAGCCATGAAAGTCCATGCTGTATTGCAGAGGAAATATGCTGTATTCATCTTGTCCTGCAGTGTCCACTAATTTTACTTCATATTCAGTTGAATTGAGCCTGATAAACTTCGTAAAGGCTAAAAGTGATATAAGTGAATAAGACAGTTAATAGGGTAATGTAAATATAAAAATAACAACAAAATAATAGATACGAACAGTGTAGCAAGTTATTTTAAAATATTTTGTAGCAGATAAATGTAATCAGTAAATTTAATTCTGTTTAAAGGAATTGTTTGAAAAAATTACCGAATGACTACAGCATCTTAAGTTATTCAAAAGTATTAGAATAATATAAATGTAATTAATTCTTACTGTTCTCAATTGTGGGATCGTATGAGTCGACGAATTGTCCCTCAACGAACTGTATGATTAAAGACGATTTACCTGCAAATACACCACATAATTATAAAACGTCACAACAATAAATGAGACGCACAAGTGTTTTATGGAACATTTACATTACCAACGGATCTGTATCCCATCATAGCGATTTTTCTCTGTTTAGAAGGCATTGTATATATTTTGTGTTGAGATCTTAATGTTTTTAAAATTCAAGTACACGCAAAGCAATGTAATGAAACCAAAAACATACAAATCCTTATAAAGAATGTCATCTTTTGACACATGCATAGTGATAGTTGCTTTTTTTTCACAGCAGTAAGAAGCAAAGAACTTTCCACTTAAAGTATTCTTTTATGCCCTACGCACACGATTAACATAACTTTTTAACTTTTTAATTATTATTATATAATTATTTATATCTTGATATATATATTTTTTAAGGTTTATAAATCATGAATTGAAATATATTTTATATGAAGCAGAAAATAATGTTAAAATCAAACCACACAATTTTTTACTAGTAGCAATCTAGATCAACAATAGATATGATGTCATCTTGAATTTGTCAAACTGAACAGTCAAAACAGACTAAATTTTGATACATTGTATGTAATTATTATCGATTGCATTTTTTCCTTCCTTTTTCACCAACAATAGTGATTTCCAGACATTTAACGGAAAACAATGTATTTAGACATAGACTCATAACAACTATATTCAACATTTACAGAAAACAATAAAGGTAAGAACATTTAACTAATTACCTTATTAATCTAGATATCTTATTTACGTCTTCATTACACAATGTTGAAAACGTGATTAAGCATTGTAATTTTCTACAAACAATGTATTAATGCCATATGCTATTAATATATTATTAAGGTCTATATAATTATGGAACATCACATAACATCATACCAGGAAAACAATGAATCATGATCACCATCTCTTTCATTATCTACGTGTAGTTGTGTAGCGCAAATAAATCATTATGTTACTACATTTTAGCCGCAACAATGTCAGGTATTCCTGAGTGCCCTCCAAGCCTGAAGGCCATCCAGCATTATTTGAAAACTGCAGCTGAACATGATGTCAGGGACATTGTAGTTGCATACTGGTGCAGACTATATGCTCTACAACTGGGACTCACAGTTACAAAGAAAACATCTGAGGAAACAAAAATGCTTAGGTGTAAGTTTATTTTCATTCCTTTTGTATTCGATAAATAATTTAAGCCAACAGTTGACAAGCCATGGCCATTCCATTTGCTCAGTTACTACATTTGTTTACATTGGACACCTTCTAACAAGAGTAACTAACTATAGAATCATAATAACTATTTCCTACATTATCTTTTTTGGACATGAAAAACAAGAATTCGGTATATTTTTGTTGACTTGAATTCATAACTTCTGCTTCAGATGGCAACTCATGCTAAGCCAAAATGCTAAAAAAAATAGCGTGTGTGTACTTATATACACATGTTAGAAGTTATTGTTCCTTTGGCATATCAAGATAAAAATATTTTAAAATAATTTATATGACTAATAATATATGGATAGATAACCTCAATTATATTGAAGCACTTGAAAAAGTCTAGACTCAATTTTTTTAGTAATATTTATGAATAATAGTAGTAAATATATTAATCAAAATATTTAATTTAAATCGCTACTTAATATAATTTATCAACACATATAAATCGCACTTATATAAAACTAAAACAAGTGTGTGAATGTTGTACAAACATAATGTTGAAAGACATGATGGCGGTGTACTTAATTCTGAAACACGCTAATGAGTGTACGCTGGAGTCTGTATAAGTAGGAGGTAATTTACAACTGCTGCAACTTCATACATTTTTGTCTGACAAATCTTAAAATTTACTCTCATCATTTTTTTCATAAGATGCCTAAAGAAGTATAAAGTTTGTTGGCTTGGCTAAGAATTTCTTTTACTTTCTGTTTCTCCGTACCTACTTACTACGTATAAATTGTTGATGCTGATTTCATTGTTTCAGTTAAATTAAACCTGTTCTAATAATTCATGTTAGTTGTCTTCTTTTTGACTTTTTCCAAATTTATTAATTACGTATTGAAATATTTTTAATAACCTAGCTGGAGAATCAAATATTTCATTTGAGTATAAAAAAATGTTTTACATACAGCATTAATGAACTGGCTGGAAGAAATAAAAATGACAAATAAAGATAATGAAGCTATTACAAATGAGGTAGCAGCTCAGGCACATCTGGAGAATTATGCACTGAAGTTATTTTTATATGCAGACAAACAAGACAGGGAACAAAACTTTGGAAAGTAAGAAAACACTGATAAAATATAATTCATACATTTGTTCTAACTTACGCTTTTACACTAAATTCTTTCTATATGCTTTTTAGAGTACAAAGCAGGTGCCCGCTCTTTTTATCTGTATATAGAGGGTACTTGTGTTTGTGGCCACTATATATGGCCTACTGCGTCTATTGCCCGTGCCTGCACGAGTTAGCTTTGCACAATCTTTTAAATGCAAAGTCACAAGTGTGCACCAGATTTAGTGGTTACTTAAATTGAAGTATGCTAAACACATGTAATGCAGTAATAATTTGTGGTCTTATTGTCCATGCTCTTTAGAAAATTTCTCTTTTCTTACAGTTGTATCTTGTCCTAGTAACTTTCTTCCTATTAGTAAGAATTTCCTAGAAATGTATCAATGTACATTGTACAATGTACCTTACTAGTATTGTGAGTAATTGTTATACTATTTTCTAGGAACGTTGTTAAAGCATTTTATACAGCTGGAATGATATATGACGTTTTGACTACATTTGGAGAGCTGACTGATGAAGCGTCTCAGAATAGGAAATATGCTAAATGGAAGGCTGCATACATACACAATTGTCTTAAGAATGGAGAAACACCTATACCAGGTAAAAATATTTTTTATCATGTAATTATGTTAAGATTTTAATTATGAGTTTTTGTGTCCATGACAGCCATAGAATTAATTACATTATTATACATATTGTACATAAATAGCATTCTGTACCTACTATATAGTTAATCATATGAATATAATAAGTAGGGCGCATTATTCTTTGTTATGTTAGTATTGTCAATATTGCCACGACTGTGGAATCTTGATTTACAATACCATCCATTGTCATGAATTTCAGGTCCTAAGCCAGTTGAAGATGAGGAAAATAGCGAGAACTCAACAACTGGAACAAACGACGCTCCTGATAACCAAAATATGGGCTTTACTAATGTTACACCAGCAACACCACCCACCATCCCCACCAGCTTTAGCAGCTCTCTACCAGATCCTAATGCTGCCATTAGGGCTGCCTCACAATTACCACCTGTACCATATACCCCTGATCCTAATCCAGGGGGCTTTGTGCCATATGATCCATCGGAGCAACCACAACCTACACCATCAACTACTCTCTATGGAGATAATTCCACGACAACAGCACAATTAACTCCAGATCAAATTGCTAAAGCTCAAAAATACTGCAAATGGGCTAGCAGTGCCCTTAATTACGATGATATTAAAACGGCAATAAATAACCTCAAAAATGCATTGGAATTGCTACAAACTGGAAGAGATCCTGCTTGAGGCCCAGGTGCACATAATTGTTTGAGAGAAGCATAGATAAGTTAATTCTTATTGCGGTTTTAACATTTTCATGCTATAAATTAATTTGATGAATGACATTCGGCAAAACATCTGCTATATTTATGTGTACTTCAAGTACAATGTCTTGTATTCACATAGATAAAATTATTATAAAAATTTAAATGTGTAGTATTTTTGTTATAGGCAAAAATCAAATTGTATTGTCGTTTCTTTTAATGCAAGCATGTTAGGTCCGCTTTTGTTATATTGTCTGCTAATTTTTCTATTCAATTTTCTTAAGCCTATGTAAATGATGTAAAAAAAATGTATAAAACAAACTGAAATAATAAAGGTGCATGTTAATGTACTTTTTAATTTTTCCAACCCTAAAGTTCCTTTAATCTATATTGTATACGAATGTAAGGATGTTAATATAGAAGTGAATAAAACTCAAATCAATTCTAATTACATTTATTCAAACCACATCACATTCCACTTATCTTCTATACACAATTATGTGGATTTTTATTGCTAACAAAAATAGTAATATACACGGAATTCTATAAAGATGATGAAATTACCTTAGCGTCATTGCTATCTTCGGCATACGGTTTAACAGATGTAATAATATGTAATAGCAAATAGTTTTTTCTTACTTCTCTTCTGATATATTTTAGAATCCCTTTGATAGCTAAATTAAATTCATATATGTAGTCGACTAGTCGTATATAGCCTGTCACCCGAAGAAGGTCAATAAAATAGTGAAACTGACAAAAAATAAAAATGATGCTTTGCTCTTTCCATACAAAAAACAGTTGATCCTGCTGCTATTATTTATGTTAAATTTTCATTATAAAGGTGAATTGGCATAACATTTTAATTATTGAAACTACATTCGTGGGACACGAGTAGATATAATTCATACTTCACTATCCATAGACATTTTATAAATACCGTGTTATAAAGATATTACGAGAAAATTGGAGTTACCTGTATAAGAACAATCGTTATTATTTGTAAAAAAAAATAATAGTCACAATGAAACAGTATAATTAAATTTTTTAAATAATTATTTGTAGTAAAAAGCGTTTGAAAAATTCAGCTCAGCGAGATGAAGAGTAGTGGGCTTACGATTAAGTCATACGAGGCTTGAGCAAATCAACCATATCCACTGGAAAAGTGCATAAATATACCTACTTTACCTAATGTTCGCAAAATTGTAAATATCCTAAATCTACCAATATACATACAATGGCAGTTTCATTTTCCAATACGATATAGTTATAATTAAACGTGATATTATAATAAATCTATAGGAGTTTGAATAAATACGTTCTAGAACAAACTCATCCAATGTTATTACGGAAAAGCGTAGTTAAGTTTTCGCAAACATCAATAACTACCTGTAGCTTCAGCATGCTTTCAGAATTAATACCTGCTACATTTTACATTATATTCAAACACTAAGCTTACAAAATTAATACAAAATGAATCTAGCTCGTATCGCTTAAATTAATATCACTTTAGGAACATACAAAATACACATTCTCTCGGCAAACACGTTTTGATTGATTAGTATGGACACTGCGGATCAGAAACAACATTTTTTTTACTGATATATGTAAAACGTAAAAGATTCAAATTAGGTACGTAAATAATTTATTAATTGTTATATTATTTCTTCCATCTCAACCATTCATGCTTAGCGATAATGAAATAAAGCAAATTATTAAAACATATTGTCTCAATTTGTGCGATGACTAGCAAAAATCACAGTGGGTAAAAATTCGGTCCCTAGCCAAAGTAATTAGTACAAATTTCACTAAGACTAGTAGGTTACCAACTAATTAAGCGGTCGTCGTGTTGTACAAATAGATAATCCTATTACAAACATAATATAATCTTAAGGTATGTAAGTATTTGGTATTAAATCCGGAAAAACTATCTAACTGACTACTACATATTGAACACATTATATTATGTACGTTTTAATCTCTTTTGAGCCCATTCCCATTTTGAGTCGTCGCAGCTTTTTCTGATGCTTCGCGTCGGCTTATCTGGTACCTAAAAAGTTTATATATGGTTATATTTTTATTACTGTTCAGTTTACCATACGGTAGAAGAGTATAACCGGGAGATACCACTGCGATTTCAGAGGTGGTAGAACTTTGTGGTTCGACGTTCGAAAGCACCACCGCGCCCCACATTTCTGCTAAACAACGGCAGTGTTATGCATTGCTGTATTCTAGTCTGAAGGTTGTCGTAGGGGAGATATATTTATCCGAGGCATTCTAACTTAGTCCTCAGGGTAGCAAATATGGCTAACCTGTGGTAAGACATGATCTTATCTAGCATTGATAAAAGACGTCCATGGGCATCAGTGTCTACTTACCAGATGGTGGACTACACGATTGGTTACATTGCATATTATTAAAAAAAAAACGCTACACCTATTTCTTGTCTGGACCAGTTTTTTTGTTTGGTTGGAGGGTTGTTGTTGCCGACTTACTCAAAATGGGCGATGCAATAGCCCACGTGCAGCAAAGGCTACTCATAATCATGAGCGCTTTATGTTCGTTTGCTACTTCGTTTTAATATAAAAGGTATATTTTGAGTGTAAGAAATCACCTTCAATCAAATAACAAATTTACATTGTTTAATTACTGAATTAAATGGAAATGTCTCAAAAATTATATATTAAATATTAAAAACTCAAGCGTTTAAATAATAATGAATATTTATAATATTTTACGTCAGTTACAGTACTCATTTAAAGCATGCTATTAAACTCATATTCTTAAAATTTAATAACATCAGAAATAATTTCTGATACAAAAAATAGAACCCGCAAATTCAAATAATCATTTACATTGACATATTTCTGACCCCAAATAAACCAGAATTCAAAATTATTTGCACGACAGAAACGATTCGTCATCGCGGATTCTCTGGCGCGATGCCAGTTCGATGTTCGCTCGTACTATAGCACTAATTTTATTTCGTAACTGGTGTTTACATCACATAAAAATTGGTCAAGGTACACAGTAATCAATACTCAGGGACATATGTATCAATAGAAAAAAATTCTTCATATACCAAACGATTGACGAAATACTAAAACATTTAAACTACCATTCAACTGTTTTGTCGACAAGATAACATGCTAGTGAGTGACGAACATATGTGTAATTTATGTAACTCCCATGAATATTCCCCATGGATCACAAATTTCACGTTCACATCATATAGATCTCGATAAATTAAAGAAAAGAAGCGGCAAACACCCACAACAGTCTGCGAATAGTCTCTGTAACGATAATGTGACAGACGGCCACATTGGAATGTCTCTACTAGTATTTATATCGTTTGTTTTCATCTTTTTTTAAAACACCATTAGAAGCAATGACCGGTAGCTAGTAATAGAAACTGCACAAACTAAAGTCTATCCAGATTTAGTATAGTGCAAAAATAAAATAATTCGAGTATAGCAAACGTATCGTGTAGAATATTTTTTTATAAAATTGAAGTAGCAAACGAGCACACAGACCACCTGATGGCAAATGATCACTGCCGCTCATGAACACTTGCAACCTCCTGTAGAAACGAAGTTAGATACGCCTTGAAAGAAAGTTAACCGCCAACCAGATCCTTCCACCAATCCATCCTTTCATGAACTGTTCCACGCGTAATAGGTGTGGCGGTGGTACCTCCCCGTTCGATTATTGTCTTTCCACCACCTGGACATTAACATGTACAAGTTATAAATATACAAACCAGACAACAAGTCTTCCGCTCAGCATGAAGAAGAAGACCAAAGCCGGCGCACTGCGGTCGAACGGGTCGCCTACCATCACGTGCGAATAGGCAGCCAGAATCATCAATAAAACCAACCCTATGTTGGCAGCATTCTTTATTTTATCTGTAATCACAAGAAATTTATACATTTACATTTTGTACGTCGTCAACCCATTATTCTCTCATAGTCCCGCTGTACTGGCCAAGTGCGAATTTGTAGACTTCACACACATTTGAAAACGTTTTTGAAAGAACTTTCACATCTGATAGGTTTACAAGGTTTTCGTTCATCAATAAAGGAAGTGTTTATGCTTTTCTGATCAATTTATTCGGTTTATACGAAAACGGATATATTTAATGTGGGCCCTTATCGGACGTCACTTTATAAAGTGGTCACTACTTCAAAGGTAAATTCGAGACTATCTTGGAACATCTATCAGTGTATCTACCCACAACCCTTGAACCACAGTAGCTTACGCCCTTAGTTTACACCAATTTTATAGGCAGTTTTAAGAATAGTGGTGATGCCAAAGCCTATTCACGAACAGTTCTACGATCTTTAAATTACAACACAACATTTATATTTCGCATAGAAACATACTAATTATAATTATCTAAAGGTGTTTAATTTTATTTATTACCTTGTGGTTAATATGTAGCTTCTCGTCTTGATGAGGTATTAGCATGAGTGTTCTATTGGCATTTGTTCAAAGCGTATATGGGAAGTGTCCATACAAACTTATACACATAACAAAAATACCAAGTAGGTGTTAGTATTTTTACCAACATTTAATAGTAACTCTTAAACTTGGGTTAATAACAATCAATTTTGCCAATCTATCGCCATAATCGCCGTACAGTTTTATACGCACGTTAATGGTTTGTTTCTTTCAAACAAATGTATCGATTTTAGTGGTACAAATCCCTTAACGTTTATTCACTAACTTGCCTACTTGTTCAATAACTGCAAAATTCGATGCTTTAAATGCGGATGAAAATTTATTAATTTTCATACAAAATAAGAACGGTCACTGAAAAAACGTTACTTTGTAAATATCATTTCCCTAGTACTATTAAGAATAGGATTATACATAGGTACATTGGCGGATCGAGGATGGGGGACTCAAGATCCCCTCAATGGATGCGCCATATTTTAAGTAAATATTTCATATTGGGGCATTCATATTTACTGTATTTTTTTAATTTATGTTATCTGCACCCCAGCATGTCCCAAAAAATTTTAAAGGGCAGAACCTTTTAAGGTTAAAACACAGGTAAAAAGTTTACCAGGTAATTAACCAAAAACACCTGGATATCATAGAATCGTAATTTCAACATAATTCAAATGGTAGACGGTAGATGACGCTAACAGAAGCCTGTATCTGTAGGTAACTACATTTTAACTTATCTTTTAATGAGTCAGTGTTCCATTAAGCATGCAAAGTATACTTCATGAGTGTTGATGTACCATAAAATGTTTAAAATGTTTTCTAATATCCAGTTCACCTACGCTACAATCAATGAGGAAATAACATTTTTAATCATGCGCCTGCTTTAAATCACTGCGTGTTTAATCTCGGCTGTAAAAAGAGATGCGACCCGGAGTTCAGACCAATCCAGAAATAAAATATTTAAACTACAAATAGTTATGATACAACAAAATGTTTGCACAATGATTTTGCTACCATTAAATAGACATGTTACTTGTAACAAAGTTGTTTCATCAGAATCCGCAAGTTTGTAACTCACTTGCAATTTATCTCAAGTACCTATGCTTAACTTGTGTCAGATCAATTTGTGCCACGAGCTACTTAATATACTTGGCAGACGACATACATGAGGCTACCGTCTTAATCTTCAGAAATAGCAAGGTACCTATGATTGGCTTCAGGTAAAACTGTTCTGTTCTGTAAAATTGTGTTTACTGATGTTTATGGGCAAAAGTTACTATTTACAAACTCAACGCTTGCTTCATCGCACAGTTTAGATTAGGTACCTTCTTTTACTTCGATTTTACGTTGGATACTTACGGCTAGGTATGAGTGCTAGAGCCAGACCAAACAGTATTTCCAGGCCACCAACAGTCCTCCTGTACCACTTCGATGGTAGCTTGAAATCCAGCATTTCTGTAAGCGGGAATACTTTGGCATACCTTACATATTCTTTTCTCTGTAATCGGAAAATTATTCATATTAGGTACATATTGTAAGAATCTTCAGAAATATACTTATGTTTTTAATAAATTTAGTTTCGCTTAAAACTTTAAGGCAAAAACAAACAAACATTACAGAAAAATCTACCATTTGGCACTGCTTGCTATATATATAATTAATTTTTAATGTAATAATCGTATTGTTTTTTTTTAATATTGTAGTACCTAGACTTTTTTATCTTTTCAGAATAAGTAGTCGGGATTTTGTTATTATAATAAGTTATTCAAGTGTAATTGAAATTACAATATAGATACTTTCATATGGAAAATAGGTACCTACGTGGCACAATAAAATGTAAGCCAGAGCCAGTGAGTAGGTACATAATTAGAATAAAATAATTACGAACGTATGCATCATACATTGAAAGGGCCAATAATGAACACAATCGGTGTTAATATATCAATAACAATTTAGTATTGTCTTTGCAAATAGGTCAGGCACGAAAACGTATTCAAAATTAATTTGACAACCTAAAAGAGTACTGAAATAAATATGTCCTAAACTCATAAATATGGTGGACAGTGCAAATGTATCCACGTCACGGCGCACGTTTGGCTCAAAGCTCGTACCAGTATTATCACCTGCTGCAAGTATCTCATCGTTCGATTTTATTATACCTACTAAATTTGTTTGCTCTGAAGTAGAAGTTAAGATGAAGTTTTACGGTCATATTTTATTGTACTTTATTGTACTGAACCAGCAAACCAACTTTGATTTCATGACTTCAAGTAAAAATGAATAATGAAAAAATATATTTAAACGTTTAAAACAAGCTCATATGTACTAATATATGTATTGAATTATTTTATTATAAACTAGTTGCCCACAGTTTCATCATTATGAAGTTGTAACATACATATAACACATTTAGACGACCCCCATGGCGGAGCGGTCACCATACTGGTCTGCCGCGCAGTGGGTCCCAGGTTCGGTTCCCGGACAGAAATGTGAACGATGAGTTTAGATTTCTGGTCTGGGTGTTTGTGTATTCGTCTTTGTGTCCATGGTACCCACGACACAGGAGAAAATCCTAGTGGGGGCTATCATATAGTAATGTATTTTCAATGTCAGTGTGTATATAACAGAAGTTTTATACCTTTAAGAATGTTAAAGAATTAATATATTTTAAAATGCAATTCAATTTCAAAACCTTCAATGCGAATCGAATAAAATACATATATATATATCTTTACTTAAATTGTTAGTTGTAAAATCCTGAGTAGTGCACTCCTTCTTTGTTAGTCATAAGATAGACGTGTTCCACAAAACCAAACTTTTTTTATTTTATTTTATAACTTTTAAAAACACTAGACTATTATCTGTTTCGGTGACAAATTTCACCTAGATCCGTTCTGGCGTGATTTAGTATCAAACATCGATCCATCCATGCTTCCAAACTTTCGGCTTTACAGTAGATATTAGAAAGATAAATACAATTAACAGTTAATTTTGATACAATTTACGGCTACTTAATTATTGGCAACAACTGAGCATAGTTATTTTCACGATTTAACATGCTACATGAATTTAACTTATAAAAATGTTTCCATGCTTTTGATTATGACTGTACATATCACTTGCCATGCTTAAATTCAAAAGTACTTAGTGTTTTTTAAACTCCGCTGCAATTGCGGTAGAGCTTCGATAGTTCCCTTTATTCGTCATCATAATAATAATTATAGTAAATCATATTTGTATTTAAACATGTTTGTGTATTTAAACAATAAGTAATTTTAATTATGGTAGAATTTATAGTTTCCACCCCCGAAGCATCATCGCAATACCGATTTCTGCACATGAGGTCTGTTACGTTTTAAGCAGCAGCTGATAACAAAGCGTGTTGCGTTCTGTTCTGAGGGGTGTGATGAGGAAGACTTATCCGAAGCATTCATCTTTCTTTTTTATAAGAATGAAGTAGCAAACGAGCATGCAGTCCACCTGATGGTAAGTGGTTACTGCCATACATGGACAAGCAACTTCATATTGAACAGGGGTTCTATCTGAAGTCGATAACAGATACGTTACTGCTCCTGAGTACTAAGATGATCACCTCGTATATAAGTGAGCCGGTGTCCACACCCTTCCACCGAAAGTCGAAACGCAAGAACTGCTTCACGGTAGAAATAGGTGTAGCGGTGGGACTTTCCCGGTCAAACGACATAGGTCCTACCAACTGGTTCAAAGGTGATAGAACTCTCTGTAGTAAGACTCTGGAAGCACCACCGCCACACCTATTTCTACCTAATAACGGTATTAAGCACTGCTGAGTTTTGGTCTGAAGTTGGCGGTAAGGGTGACATACATACATATCTGAAGCGTTCCAACTTAGCCCTCAAGAGTAGCAACGCATCTTTGGCTAATTTCAGGTACTCTGATCTTATCGGGGGTCGATTACAGATGTCCATGGGCGGCAGTGGCCACTTACCATCGGGTGGACTGCATGCTCGTTGGCTACTTTCATAGTATAATAAAATAAATAAAACTTAAGCCACAGAGGGACGCACCTCATAGGACGCACCACCAACTTCAGGTTTGAGTCTAATCTCATCTAGACAGTGACGGATTAGTCACGTAACAAGAGTAGCAAATCGACTCTAGGAGCCCGCGGTTCAACACATGTTGCTTAAAACTCGATATTGAAAGTGTCATCTCTAAATTTGCCCATATTAAATCCAGAAAAGTTTATTTGTAACAGAGTTGTGAGGTATTCAATACCATTGAGAGCCTATAGCAAACCAAGGGCTTCCTGAGAAAATTTGCTACAGGCCAAAGCCAACGCGGGCTTAATCCAACAAATCTCATCTCAATTCTCGGTTACGACGACAACGTTTTAAAGCAATGTTGGTACGTACGAGATCAAAATTTCTCGGCGAATTATAAAAATATTCACAAGCTATTCACATCCGCGGTGTAAATCGGGAAAAGTATTAGCTCATCAGTTTCATCACGTGTTATAATCTACTCCTGTTCGTTGAAAATTTACGGCCACTAAAACTTTACTAAGAAATGTTTACTTTCAGTTTTCTTTTCATAAATTACTTATTAGATTTCAGAGATTTTCTATCAAGAGACTTGAAAATTTTGTATGCTTGTAATATGTAACTATTACAATTAATTTTTGAAGTTACATTTTTGCGCGCTGCGCTTGTATCTAACTAACAATGTAATTGAACCTTGGAAGTGGGATGGGAATAAAACTTGGTGTATACGCGTATTACGCATGCCAATTGTATGGATGACAATGAAATAATATAATAAAAGCAATTTTAGAGCTGATAGAATTATAATTCCGGGATGTAGATGGTGGGACTCTTCTGGAGCTGGTAGTAAATCCTCGAGTTTGGCATCGAATATTGGTATGTATTCCCTTTGACGAGGATCTTGAATGGAATGAGCGTGATGTCGATGATCAGATGGCGGAGCCTGGAGGTAGATAGTGGCGAGATTACAGCGTATTTTTATTTTTTTAGAACAACTTTCAAGACCGTTTCAAATAGGTTCATAATTATATAATATTGTGGTTTTTTTCCACACAATCGCTACATATTGCATTTGACACAAACAATATTGAGAAAAAATAAGATGCAAAGCAGAAAATCGCATATTTATTTTGAGATACATTTTTAACTAATTTAAATTTGATAAATGTTCCAGAATGTTTGTTCATGTATATGCGGCTAAGTGTTGGCGGGCTTGCGTCGCGCGCGGTGAAGTGCCACCCATCCAAAACCCGCAGTCATCATCCTGAAACTTCTAGTCCGAGTTATCGCTCTAGGGTTTACGCGTAGAGCGGTAAGCTTGCTTAAAAGCTTCGTAATAAAACCGCAATGTAGGTCTTTAGCTATCTTCAGTCACTTAATAGGCAAAGCAGCTTTCTAAAATTTACTTTGATAGAGCTGTAGTTATTGATGACACAGTGCACTACATACTTAACAAGAATTCACCAACTCGTAATCGCCAAAAACATATCCAAGACCACCCTGACTATAAGAACTATGTGTACATTGCCTTTCAGCAAGAAGAGCATCCTGTCAAATCACACACTTAACAAATTAATCTACACCCAGTCCCAGCTAGCCAAGAACCTCAATACCATTACAACGTTATGTGGTTGGTATCATATTTAATACCCCTGGAATTTTAAGTAAAACTGTTTCAAAGTTGGTGTAGCCATTTTCTATTTAGAAAAATTAGCCAATGTTATGTTTTTATTTGAACTCTTTATATGTCCTAATTACAGAATTTATTTATATGAAACACTTATACAATTCGTTGTATAAGCATATTGTTCCTTCTGAAACTGTAGGATTCAGAAAGTACAGGACCAGTTTAAGTGGTGCCATCTAGGGGAGGCCTATGACCAGCAGTGGACTTCAAAAGGCTGATAGATGGATGTCTCATACAATACACTCATTCAAGAAAAAAATATGACATTGCAGAGCTACAATGCTTATAACTGCCAAACCAACCGGTCTCAATGTTCAAACTAGACTAAAATATGGATTCTGTAGAAAAATACAAAAACCCAAACAACTTTTTAAACAATATTAATCAGCAAACATACATGAAAATCTACATGTCAACTATCTACCGTTTGTGTTTATTCCTGAACGAATCTGGTTAGGGTTAAAATAAGGGATATTTTAATGAAAACTGAGCCTTATTATTTAGTTTGTTATATATCATTTTCTAGATTTTTTTTCGTAGAATTTGATGCTTATTAAGCAACATTATTGATGACAAAATAATTCAAGGTGTATGTTTTAAATGAGCTCATTCAATTCCCGACTAGGGAAATAAATATATCTTACATCAGATAATGCAATTTTTATCAACATTGACCTCATAATTAATAAATTTTCATTCCATATTTTTGCCGCTCCTTATAGTTTGAGATTTATAAAGAAAGTGATATAGTTTTAAATTACCCCAATTCCAACAATACCCTTCTAACCTTGGTAAATCAGTGACTGAATGGAAAAACAATTAAAATGAAATAGTCTAACTATAATAATTATAGTCTAACTATAATAAATATAGTTCTAACTATAATAATTATAGGTCTATCAAAAATACTAACATATTTTAGCTCGATACATTTTATTTTTTGAGGTATAATATAGATTATTATTACATGCTTCGTATACAGGTGGATCGTAACATAATAGAGTTGTGCTAAGTTATTATAATATTTTATTTTAATTTCAGGCTTCCAAATATAAACTGCACACTTCATTTTTCTTCTCCAACATTTTTAATGTCATCATTAATAAAACCCGACGATTTTTTTCCAAATATCAATAAGAGACGTTATTTTTTAGTAGATGTACACTGTAATTCATTCCATGTTACAATCATCACAATTTATTGAACAGCAACAGGAAGATTAGTGGCACTGAATCGGAATCACATCACACTGTCGGACAGAGACAACTGTAGTCGTTTTAGGCGGCAGGCCAAATACCAAAATAGCGAGCCACATCGCGCTCTTACAAAAATTTTAATGCATCTAGCGACCTTTACATATTGGCGTCGACTGAACTACTCAAAAAATCGATATTTACTTACCAAATCCTTGTGTAGCTCCTTAGATATAAAGGGAGATATTTTAGTTATCCCTACAAATATGAAGAACACCCCTAATAGGATAGATAAACTTTTTAACACAATAGAACCCATTTTATACAATGTTACAGTAAATATTGCTTAAAATCACTTGTCCATGAAACCCAAAATTTATATTTTTCCTTCACACTACAACATTGTCGAGTAAAAACTTTTATTATACAACGAATCGTCACCGCCAATTTTTACAAAACAATTTTAGCTATACTCGGAATCATTATAAATTTACAGATTGACATAATATTAATTAGAATGCTGCTTGCTACAGTACAAGCGCGTTTCGCGCCGGCGCGAAAAAATCCATAACTTAACTTTGTTTTTTTAATAGTGCCATAGAGGGAGAACCAATCATCGACCAAACAGAAATTCAGTGTTGCTATCGTCTATAATGCTCTAAATATTAGGTACGCACACATTCAACAACGACTATTATAAATATATTGTGGTTTTTGTTTTATTATTGCTTTTAAACGTCGTATTTCGTTTGAATTCTATTTTGTATATTACAAACCTTACTGTTAAACTCATATTTCATACACTCATCCTTTACGAGTTTAATACAATTATAAAAAGTAATAAGTAGTACGACATGGGTCATGTCAAACACGTAATTTTCATAAATTTCATTTGCTTTTGCTGTGTATTAATTCAAATTGAGTTGGTCATCCAGCTAATCTTATTACTTACTGCCTACTAAAATATCTGTATGAAGAGTTAATAGTACGTATGTGACTCAATTTCAGGGTAATTATTTTTTTTACTTTATTGTTTTTTTTTTAATTATATATATTACTCTCAAACGCTATAAATTAAACATATTACTAATATATATATGTGGGATCGTTCAATGAACAGACTTGGTGATGAACAAAATCTTTTATTCCACGAAAAATCTCTGACATT
>DWNE01000457.1:0-29036 GCA_018249875.1 Cecropterus toxeus | reverse complement strand
TTAGATTTCTGTTCTGGGTCTGGGTGTTTGTGTTTTCGTGTTTGTGTGTCCATGGCACCCACGACACAGGAGAAAATCCTAATTTGGGGCTATGAGTGTAGAAAGTGTCTTTTTTTTTTATAAATCCGAAAATAAAACGAGGTGTTAACATTATAACACGCGTGCATGCTCGTTTGCGCGTTAGACTTCAAACACCTTTGAGAACTCTTTTTTTAGAGAACTCAGATGTGCAGATTTCCTCAACATGTTTACCTTCGCTGTAAAGCAGTGATAATTAAATTCTAATTCGCATATGATTTTTGAAAATCTGTGGTGCGTGCCTGGGTTTCGAACCTCGGACCCTCAATTGAGAGGCCGAGTTTCAACCATTAGGTTATGCTACTGCTACTGCTCTTGTACTTATACTCTTAAAAATTGTACGCACTTCAATACAATAGTTTACTTTTATACAATGTTAACGAACACCCAGTGCAACTATTTTTTTCAAAATTATTATTCAACGTCAAAAGCTACACCTGCGTTTGTTATTTCGGTGCGCACATTCTATTTTCTTTGTACCAGCAAAACAACCGAGTATAGCCTGACCGAAAATATTGCGTCTGCTAGCAATACACAACGCAACACCCAATACATCGGCATTGAGAACGGCAACACCAATACATCGCCATCTGTCACTAGCTCACACCAAATAAACGTGATATTGCATGGAGCTGGCAGATTTGGCGTGACTTAGCGAAACGGACTAGGCTTGCCTATGGCTTTACTTGATGCTATTATTATCTTTTTGCGTCAAAAGGAGGGTTATGTTTTTTGGGCGTATGTTTGTTTGTATGTATGTATGTCCATTTCTTTGGCACGCGGTGCAGCTCAAACGGTTTGACGGATTGCGACATATCATTAGAATCGTCTTAGTATTGAAAGTGACAAAGGTTATATAATTTTTAAAAATCGCGCCTGGAAATACTATTACGACAATATGGGAATCAAATAAAAGCTAATAAATAGACCTATTTTTTTAACGATCTTACAAGTTCAAATGTATGTTTACTTCTTTCTCAGCATTTGGCGTAACGCCCAGCTATAAATGGCTTATGACATATGACATATCATGGGAATTGTCTCAGTTTGCAGAGTGAATGATGATAAAAAATAGATGCTTGATTTGCTACTCTTATGATATAAAAATATGTATGTGTGTGCAATTCACAAGCAGCAGAAGTGAAACTTAGTAATAGATAATATAGTCCCTAGTAAAATCGCTAGCGCGATTCAAAGAGCAGTACAAAGCCATCTAGATGTAGCGCCGACAACTGCTAGCATAACGCATTTTTGTTTCTTCGATTTTGAAATTACAACGATCCCAAAGAAGTTTCGCTTCGAAAATCTACCTAAAAACTGCAACAGCAACGGCAACTGAAAAAGCGTCAACCCTAAGAAGGGTACTTTTAACCACTTGAGAAATATATGGCAATGATGCCACCAAACCACTAAAATCAAAAGTGCGGTTTTGAACTTGAATAATCTGCGTCACAGCTTACAATTCATATCAACGAGCTTATACTATACTATACTAAGTAACCCGCAACCCGGAATCAAGTATTCCGCAGGATCAAATTTCCGGGATAAATTTTGGCGCAGATGTTGTCGGAATCCCATTCATGGAGTGTTATTAAAATTTATTGTATGATCTAAGTAGCGTGGAGTTACTGCGTGTTCATATCATGACTTTATTCTTCCTGTGCGTGATAGATGGCGCTGTTCGTTAAATGTTACATTTTAAGAATTTTCTGTCTATGGCTTTCTCTCAAAAAATTTCAAATTGAATAACAGATTAATAAGGAAATTATCAAATTCGGAGACTGGTACTCATAGAATTTAGATGTCTATGGTATGTTTACTTCTTAAAGACTGTGTATTTAAATATATTAAGAAGAAAATAAAGTATTCATTTAAAAAAATAAGATTTATAACGAATAAGAAATACAAAATATAAAACACACGCATACAAAGTAAAGTAATAAGCATAAAAGCACCATCGCAATTTTGTTGCGAAATATAGATGTAGATTTTAATATAACGTAATTTCGCTGAAAGGCTATGTTTGTGTATCTTGCTAGCTTTGGTCACAAATAATCCTCGTAAAGGTGGAAACCGCAGGAAAATCCGTCTGTCGTGTAATCGGCTTAGTGTTTTGCGCAATCAGAGACAAATTATTTTAAAACATCCAGATGGCAGAGTAATGAAGGAAATGTATGTTAAGTTTATAAAGATAATGTTTTCTCTGAATATCTTTCTAACAAAATTGAAGATGATGATGATGAGAATTGAAGGGCGGTAAATATCCCACCGACGTCGTGGGAGCGACGCCAGATACCTTTTGAAGGTTTCTCCTTCGTTACGAAAAGGTCAGGTGGCGATGACTTTAGAGTAATATTAGAAATAAGTGTGTTTTATACTTAAACATAACCAGAAGCCTGAATATTGACACCATGGAAAATAGGCACTGTCGTTAATGGGCAATTGCAATACTAAAGGAGTCGCCGATTCATCGCTGGCTCTGAAGAAGGCGTATTGTATGTTTTTTGAAGAGCCCCATATCATAGTACTCAATTTGTTGTATTTCTATGATTTTAATGAAGATGAAATATATTTGTAAAAGACTGCAAGATTAATACAGTGCAATAAGGACAAGTATAATCAATCAAATTGGATTAATAACGGCCTTGCTAAGGAAAGTTGACGTCAGTCAAGATAACAAAAAAAAAAAAATACTAGGAAATTCCAATTTTATATGGATGGAAGTTAACAAAACTGGTCATTTCTAGAACTCGTAGAATATGTTATAATTTAATCAAATAAATGTTATGAAGCTACGTTTATATAACAGAAATAACAAATAACAAACAAATAACAAAAGTCGTATAAAGCCGAAAGCAAAATGTAGTCTGTTTCAATTATAAAAATAAACTTCATTAAATTTCCAATGGGAGGATAAATCTTTTATAAAGATTAAAGATTTTTCCTAATGAATTACTCTACCTACCGCAATATTGTTTGAAGTTTGATTTAAAAAATAATTCCATTGGAAAATTCCATTTCACTTTGGAAATGCTAAGTAATTGTAATGTATACCGGATCATCAGTTGTTTTTATACGTAATAATGTATAATAGGACTTAATAATAAATTGTATGCTATTGTCATTTTGTAATAATATGAATAATTATAGTTCGAATACCTTACTATGGAAAGCGAGTACATTTTGGAATATGGCATCGTCGAGGCGTAATAAAGGCTGCTAAGTTTATATCTACATCTATGAAAACTTTATAATATTTTTCAGTTATGCTTCCTCACGATATTCTTATCATTTAAAGGAGAAGATTAATTACCAAAACGTTACTCTAAGGAATAAGACGATAGTACTGGTACTTAAACCCGAACCGAAGTTAGTCAAACTATAGCGAATTACTTCTTCTACGAGTATGTAGTACAATGAACAATAAATTTACTTCACATCTCTTGAAAGGTGAAGCTCGCATAAGTAAGACGTTGGTTGTCAATAATATTTCATAGCATATTTTCGTATTTATATTGTGAATATCGCACCCTCATCTTTCACGCTATCACAATGGGTTTGTCGATATTTCCACTACTACGTATTATCCTGTCGGTTTCAAATGAACCCCATACATCCCCTTCGAGTTTCCTGAATCATATTTTTCTTCCATTTCATCCACGCTCCATGTGTTTTGAACGAACTGTAATAATAGACAGCTTTTTCTATTGAATATTCTCTTTCAAATTCTATACAAATTCATAGGCAAATAGATTAAATATAATCTTGAATAACGTTGTTCAAAGGCCACGTTATAATTGCAATAATATTAAAACCGCGTATGTTGCAGATTAAGTTTTACTACAGTCATAATATTATAGTAAATACGATTATTGTTACAAGTGTTTAAATAAAAATTCACCAAATTCTACTAATCAGTTGGTAAAAAAATATACACTTTTAATAAATAAAAAAAAACATCATTAAACAACAAACGAAATCAATTACATTTGTAATAGTAATAAAATTATTCAATAGATAACTAAAACAAGTAACAGAAAAATTTACTAAGTATGGCCACGGCAAGCTCTTATAATTATTTCACATTACATTCCAATATATGTATACAGAGTGCTAAACTTTTCAGAATTTCCGAGGAGGCAACAAAAACTCACAACAAGTTAGTGTAGACGCAGGTGGCAGATTCTACGTGGTTCGTGGTTCAATTCCGGAGGTACAACTGCCGTAAAATTATGTAGATATTGCTTATATATTTCGTGTACTAAACACCTTCATGTAAAGTATTTGCCAACAACTGCCACTGTAAAAGTTCCTGGTTTTCAATGTTTCAGCGTAAATGTCTTTATTTTTTTAATTTATATGTTTTACAACAAATGTCATTTTAAAAATGCTTATTTGAAAATGTTTCGCAAATGATGAAAGCTCAGAGTATAATGCCGTAGTACAAATAAATTATTTTGATGTACAGACTATAGTATCCAAATTTAATTACAATATGAATAATTACTTCCATACTACAAAATTTAGTGCTATACATGTTTATATCATACTGTGTTTAACTAAGTTTCGTCTTACACCTGTACAATGCTCATTAGCGCAATGACGCAACTTAAGTTTAGTTCTGGGAAACGCTTCAAAGGCGTATATTTAATATTTAGAGCTGCAATCTGGAACACCTATCAGCTGGAAATCAAGTAAATGAAGTTTTGTTTTAAGGAGGTTGAACCCTTTGTAAATCGATGTAATAAATACCACTCCTTTTTAGACAGTCGTCAACTCATTACTGTCCCACTGCTGGGCATAGGTCTTCTCACATAATGAGAGATTTTTAGGTCATAGTCTACCGCGCTGGTCAAGTGCAATTGGGTAGACTTCACACACTTTTAAGGACTCTTTTTTTTTAAAGAGAACTTTCAGATGTGCAGTAAAGTAGTGATAATTAAATTCAAATACGCACTTAATTTTAGAAAAAACAGTGGCCTGGGATTCGAACTTCGAACCCTCGATTGGGAGGCCGAGTTTCAACCATTAGGCTATCACTGCTTACTGCTTTGAGACAGTAAATTACCCCAAGTATTTTTTTTTATTGTTTGAGGATCGTGAATATATGTTTGTTTGTTATGTTTGGGACGTATATTAAGGAAGAAAAAAACAAATATTTCAGGTAATTATTCTTTAATAACAATTTAATGTTAAATAAACAGGTAGGTCAAATATTATACATCGCATGCATGTACTAAAAAGCATCACATAAATTTTAATGTGATTTGAAACTCGATGAAACGAAAATGCATTATGAAAGCAGATGTAAGCGCTACACCTAGATGGCGCTGTACATTTTTCTGAATCACGCTAACGATTTATTTGTCGTAGTTGGTTTAAAAACTCAATTGTGTTATATGCGAATTAAGATATACGAACTTCTGCAGTAATGGATTTTTGAAAATTATAAGTCCTATTTATTTCTATCTTGATTTCTCGTAAGCTACTTTTCAGAAGTTTCACATCTGCTGTGTGTGAATCGTGCCCACTTCTTATATATATTTTCTTTTATAAATATAAAGTAGCAAACGAGCAAGCAACCCACCTGATGATAAGTGGTTACTGCCGCCCATGGACATTTGTAAGCAACTCCATATAGAACAGGGGTTCTTTATGAAGTCTATCACAGATGCGTTGCTACTCCCGAGAACTGAGGTGGTCGCCTCATATAAAAGTGAGCCGCAACCACTCCTTTCCACCGAAACGCAAGAACTGCTTCACGCTAGAAATAGGTGTGGCGGTGGTACTTTCCTGGTCAAACAGGTGGTAGAACCAATGTAGGTTCTACCACCTGGCAATTTTATATTTACATACTTATTTTTTCTATTAAAACTACCGTCACTGTCAAGGCTATTCAATGTACCAGTGAAGATGTATGTCACGTTATTACAATGTGACATTACTACGCCGCTGAAGAATTTGCTCACGTAACTCCTATACATTATGACTTAAGAAGGCTTGTATAAAAAGGGAAGTTTGAACGAAAATGTTAGACATTGAAATTTTCTGATGGACTGATATATATAAAAATGTTATTACACTTATGACGAATTTTTAAATGACGATTTGATAATTTAGCCTTGTAAATTGTACAAATTAATATATAAATTTGCTAAAACTATCTATTTAATGTTGTAATATATATAGCTCTTAAGACTAATAAAATTGTTAAGTGTGCATTTGGAATCCTTAAACGGCATACCCATTTTTGGCGTCCTTTTAAACTTATATTAATTCAAGTATTGCAACCCAAAAATTGACTTTATAAAGATTATTATTATTATCTAATACCCATATCCACTACTGGTAGGCTACTGTAGTTTTTATTTAACAGATTGAAATTGCAAACTATAATCAAATTCCAGATAAAATCAAAATCTTAATTGACGTTACCGGAGTTTAGGCACGCGTTGTTACGTTCTAAGTTGGGTAAGTATGTTTCCCTTATCATACCCATTAGACCAGTGTTTCCCAAAATGGGGCCCACGCCCCACAGGAGAGCAATTTGATAGTTAAGGGGGATAATTTAAAAATGGACTCGACACGACTTTAACACTTTCGCTTTAGGTTGTAATGTAAAAGCTAGTTTTTTGAGAAGGACTCTCCTTCTGACGCAGTCGGATCTGGTCTGACGCAGTCAAAAATTATATATGTATTATGTTATGGGGGTCACAAAAATTTAGAAATGTTAAAATGGGGCATGGCTTATAAAAGGAAACACTGCTTTAGACCAAACCTTCACTGTTAGTAAACATAAAATAGGTATGGCAGTTGTACCTCCGGAATTGAACCACGAACCACAATTGGAGCTTCATCATATACGTAGATATTGCTATTAATCAATATTAATAATCCCTCGCATGCCGTCCTTAGGATGTTTACAACTTGTATGGCCTCGCGGGTAAGGCCTACGTAAACTTACTATAGTAAAAGGTTTATTGGTACTGTATAATAAAAGCAAATAATCCTTAGTATTTATTCTACTCGTATATTTTGACTGGAGGTATTTTACGTAGCTATTGAGTTGTCTGTTTGATTATAATACTCGTATTAGTATTATATGATTTTATATACCTTCATTGGATTGTATTCTTCACTTTCTTTGATTTTTGTAAGAAACTCATTAAATATTGCAGTCTGGACCAGTTTAAACTTATCTGTGTTACATAACACAATGAAAGAAAGTTAAACCTTCCTGAGAGGTCTTTCCAAAGATTCCTGCTTTCGATTTAACTTGCTAGTTAAGTTTGTTCAGATGTTGGTTACGGACCGCTTCTACCAGTTGCGAGGTTTTCTTTAATTCTAGTTCACTTGAAAAAACTTATTACATTAAAGTAAAAGTGGATTTTCGTGAAGATTTTTTGGAGTTTACTCCTTAAGAATCGGTTTTTTGATATAAGGCGTCCGGTATGAGAAAAATATGAGAAGTAAAATCAACTGAACGAATGACCTCGTTACGTTTTTGGTGTGAGCAGTGCAGCTAGATAGTGGGTAGTGTGTCTCACTCTTACTGATGACAAAACAACTTATAGTGGGGGTACGCTCTACGCACGATCTGGCTGCACTGGTTGTGAGTGTATTAAGACGTGTATAGAGTATGCTGCAAAGCGACTATATCTATACATATGTTATTGAGCTTCGTTATATAAATGCCTGTTTAAACAATCGTACTTAAGAAATAAATTCCAGTAGTGCGTCGGAACTGACACACACATTTTTATTATTTTTTGTATTTCCTCAAATCATTAACTAAACAGTCATTTTAATCGCTGACACTAAAGTTCTAATTATTTGTATCTATGTAGAGATAATGTGAAATATTTTCGGGAGTAAAATGCAAAATTTCTTGTTTCGCGCTTATCTAACCTCGCCTCGCTTTACAGCGAAGATGGCCCCACTCATTCCGTCTTAAGATAATCTTAAGTAAAGCCGTACTCCAGATTACTGAATTTGCTGCGACAAAGGTGTATAGAATTATTACTACACTGTTTTATTATAAGGCACAAAAAATACCTTTGATAACACCGACTAATTTGTAAGAAAACTAGCTTTGACCGCAGTTTCACCCGCATTTAATCTATCCCACGGGATCCGTTTAATTTCTGGAATATAAAGTACGTGCTATTCCAGACATACTCTGTGCCAAATTTTACACAGGTCTGTTTAGTTGTACTGCCTCCATTGAAAACAAATCTCCAAACATTTGCATTTAACATATTAATAAATAGTAAGAATAAGATACTATTTTCATAAGTAAACAATTATAATAATGTAGTTAAAATAACGTTAAGCGTGTACTTTGTCATTATTAAGGTCTAGAGTCTCCGGTCATACATTACGAGCACTTCCGGTGCCCAGTTAATAGGATTTCCTGTGTACTATAAGAGTATATTCAGACTTTAAGCGTTGATAATTGTATCGTTTATGTTTAATTAAACGAATTATTATCATTAAACCTTTATATAACTTATCTCTATCACAACACACAATTTCAGCGATCTATATCGACGACCCGCGTGGCAGAGCGGTCACCATACCGGTCTAACACGCAAAAGAGTTCCGGGTTCGATACCCGGCCAGACAGACATCTGAATGATGAGTTTAGATTCTGTTCTGGGTTTGCGTCATTGTGTGTTCATGGTCCCAGGACACAGGAGGAAATCCTAATGTGGGGATGTAGGAAGGAGTGTGAGTGTAGACGAGTGTAGGAAGCGTTTAAGCGTTTATAACTATGTACCAATTGTATCGCCTTTGGCAATGCAATCTAGCGCATAACTAGCTAAATAAAAATTGGCATTAGGTGTTAATTAGCAAATTTTCATTTTTTTAACATTTAATCTATGTATTGCTATTTAGATTTAATATTTGTTGGATTATATTAGATTAAACGAATACAGTTCAAGCGATGTTAAGTGTATTATACATGCTTAAAATCGGAACACACCAACGCTACATTGCAATTATATCTATGTGTATATTCCTTCTATTAAATAACTTTGATGATAGTCTGATACGTCATCAAATACACTTACAGCGGTATTTAAACGTTCAAACGCTGATCGCACGGTAACACCTTTATTTTGTTCAATTTTCATCAGCTGACTACCAGAACGGTAGCTTAGTGTGTAAATTTAGAAAAGGACCCAATTTGTACGGACCCTACTACGGAATTTAGCTGTTAAATAAGAAGTACAGAAACCAGTAATCATACACCAAACTTAATTAATGTTTTGTGAAAAGCCGGTCTTAGGAACTTGTTACACTTTGACGAAACATGAATCAAAATATTTTCTGTGTTAATATTATCAATTTCTTCGCGAATGGATTGATACAGATTAAGTGTTCACATGTTTTTATTTGCACTGTGTTGCAAGTTTGTAGTAATAGCCTATGCGTTAAAAAGCACACATTCAAACGTGAGATCTTAAGTTCGACACCCAGGCACGCAACTTTGATTTCTCTAAAATTGTGTGCTTATAAGAAATTAAATATTAAACTACTAACATCGTTAAAAATATTAAAACAAAGAACACGTCTGTTTAAAACATAGTTAACTTATGTACTACTTGTATGCAATAAATTAAATAAAACTGACAATTCTTTGCTCCTTACATTAACTTTTTTCGCTGGCAGTGAAACCATTTACATTGTAGTTGACAAACCAGTGAAAGTTACTTTATAAATTTCATATTCATTGCGGTAATTTAGAAGTTCTGTAATTAAAACATTAGGTTCTGCCGTATGACTGATTTCCAAAAGCTTATACTAATTGTGGGAAATGAATTTTAGTAGGTGGGTTTTTTCGTGTATAAAATTTAGTTTTACATCAATTAGAAATGTATTTGTTAGCTATATTTAAGAAACAATTTTGTTAAGTTGAAAATCCCGGTGCGTAGGACCAAGGTAACCAATGATGCATATTAAACTGATGTCACCAGTGGCAAGTGAAACGTGGCAGTTTTTCGATTATCATTACATTGAATAAAATGTGATGATAATTGATAAATTCAAAATATTAAAGTAGCAAACGATCATGCAGACCACCTGTTGGTACCTCAGATAAGAACGACTCCAACCTCCAGGTTGGCCATAGATATGTTGCTGCTCCTGACTAAGCTAAACCTTTTTTAAAGCTAAACTAAGGTGGTGTCAAGATAGACAGGAGCAGATTAAAATGGATATCCTTGCTTCAAATCACTCTGTCAAAGATTTCAAAAACTTTTGGAAATGTACTAATAAAAATTCTGTAAGGATTAGCATTCTAATGTGTGTTGGCGGTCACTCTGATCATAAAGACATCACGGATACTTTTCAGCATCATTTCAAGTTACGGTCGCCTCTCGGTCTTGGGACTGGTGAGGTGGGCGCAGCTGGGGGCATCATGGCGGAGTCTATGCTGAAAATATCGACAGAAAGTGTGGAAACAATCATTAGAGAAATGAAACGAGGTAAGTCTTCTGGTCATGATGGGCTCAGTGTTGAACACTATAAATATGCAGGGACCTGTCTTCCACGGGCACTCGCACTGTTTTTCACTCTATGTATTAGTCACTCGTACTTGCCAGACGATTTTATGAGGACAATAGTAGTACCAATTGTCAAAAATAAGACGGGTGACACGTCTGACATGGGTAACTATCGTCCCATCTCTCTTGCCACCACGTCAGCTAAAATACTTGACAGTGTGTTGAACAAAGAACTCTCAAAGCGAGTGCGCATCCATGATGCACAGTTTGGTTTTAGGGCTGGGCTCTCAACTGAAAGTGCAATTTTGAGCATAAAGCACACTGTCGTTTATTACAGCGAGGAGGACGCCGGTGTACGCATGTTTCCTCGATTTGTCTAAGGCCTTTGATTTAGTTTCGTACAAGGTATTGTGGGACAAGTTGAGGGACGTGGGGGTGCCGGCGAGACTCATTAACATCCTCAAATATTGGTACTCTCATCAGAAAAACAAGGTGAGATGGGCGGGTGCTCTGTCGGACGAGTACGGATTGGAATGCGGTGTGAGGCAGGGAGGATTGAGCTCGCGTCTTTTATTCAATATTTATGTGAACCAGCTTGTTGGGGGGTTGAGCAGCACGCATGTCGGTTGTCACATTGATGGCACTTGTGTTAATGATATAAGCTATGCTGATGACATGGTGCTGCTCAGCCCATCAATAGGTGGGTTGAGGTAGCGTATATCCACCTGCGAGACATATGTTGTGGCACACGGATTACAATACAACACCACTAAGAGCGAATTGTTTGTATTTCAAGTGAACAAACAGCAACCGCGCCCTGTGCCGCCCATATATCTTAACGGTAAACCTCTGCAGCTGGTGGAAAGATTTAGGTGGGCCATATTGTCACTGGTAAACTCAGGGACGACGAGGACATAGAGCGGGAGCGCAGGGCGTTGGCGGTGAGGGGCAATATGCTCGCCCGCAGGATTACTCGATGCACTACAGTACCATTAGTACGAGTTTGTCTTGTTTTTTCCAGACAAGACTCAATTCTTGTTTCTGCCAAAAATGCCCTCTGTAAATTTTAGTTCCGAAACAAGCCGCTAGGGGCGCTGCATGTAGATGCATGGGCAGAAACAAGACTCAATCTTGTCTGGAAAAACAAGACAAACTCGTACTAATGGTACAGTTGTCAACAAAAACACTGCTACTCGTGTCCGGGAAAACGTTAACATGTAAATCCAATAATCCATTTACCAATCCTTGTTATTTTCGAGATTGAAAATAATACTAAGAATATACATCCCTTTTCCTTTGAATATTGAAAAAATAGTACCGTAACATATTATTAAATATTAATATAATATATTGAAAAAAATGTATATAACAATACTGAAAAATAGTAAAGTAACCAGGATTTTATTATTCCTTGTTACTTTCCAAAAATAGTACTCAATAATTCCATCGTTTTAACCATCTTACCTTCCTCGCCTGTGACTGATGATGGAGAGGGTGCGGCGCGAGGAGCCGCAGCGGGGGCGGCGCGGGCGGCAACGCGGCCAACAGCGGCGGCACGAGCGGCACAACGCCGCCCATCGGCAGCGCCACCGCGAACTTCTGCATCCCCATCCATGGCACGAACCAGCCCCCGCCCGCCTGCATCGCGCCCCCGCTCCCCCCGTACCACGCCAGCTTATCAGCTCGCGTCACACATCCACTCAAACGTTAGCACCGCTGCCACCTTAACATCACAGTGTGTTGCACTTGTACCTGGAAAGAAGAAACATTTCATGTAAGATGAGTGTGTTAAAAATCCGAAAACGATCGTATTGGTACCAGCCGAAGTTTACCTACCGACTTCGAAAACGTGTAATGTATAGTGTTTGTAAATTTAGAAATATTATTGTAATTGTTTAACTGAAATAATACCAAAAAGAATTATTGATTTGTTTTTGTAACGCCATCTATCATCGTCTCACGAATGTTGAAAAACCTATGCATTGTTATTATTAAACAATCCATGTTAATATTCATGTAGATGACGTAAAAAACATTATTTAGATATTATACATTCAAATACATCGCATGGCGAAAATAGAACTGATCAAATGCAATATTTGCATTTTGTGGAATTAACAAAATCGCATTTTGAAATATTTTAAAGGGCGTTTATTAAAGGGACGTAATATTAATGTTTGTTCTGTTTTAGTAGAAGATATATACTCTTAATACTCTTTAGTTTCTTAGCCCTAGAAGATAAACTACGTTATTAAGAGTAGTTTCAAGCAATTAAATCAATTTTCCGAAATTTTGAGTTCGGTTTCATTCCTTCGACATGTCTTTGGAAATAAATAGAAACAATGTAGAACAATACATGGCTTATTAGGTAATACAAATATATAAAATAAATTAGACACTCAAATTTCAAACATGCTTTAGCGAGAGTGAAAATTGCTTTTTAGGCAAGTGCAAAAACAATTTTCAGGCTAGAATATTATTTTATACCCAATCGCGATTGATTTGGCGTCCTGTTCAAAATCCAAAAACGAGGTCAACGCACATTTACGTTACGTCCTTTGACAGGTCACATATTTTTTGCGGTCTAGAAAACCTTTTGGCTGAATTTTCTACCAACACTAATGGCGGACGGAGATTGAAAGGAAGAATTTCGTCTTTGAAACGGTGCGGTGCTTTCGATAGTAATTCTATGGATGTAATCTTTTAAATGTGGAGGTGAAGCTGAGAATATTAGGAGGCTATTTTCAATTTGTTAAATAGCGGCCATTGGTGAAAATTGAAATAAGACTTGAGCTAAAGTCAATATTCCCTTTAGGGAATCGAAGTAGCGGGCGCTACACGGCGGTATTTACAAGTAATAATGTATTTACAATAATTAACTACTAATCTCAATTATTGAACCTTTGGAAATGGATGAAGACTTAGAGTAATGAACAAGAGGACAGGTCTTTAACATCATCAATAATTGCAGGAACCAGAATATGACAAAACTTAGTGTTTACGAAATGCCCTGTTATAATTTAAAATTATCCCACCAAGAGACAGCTACTTTAATACGTAAACACATTAATTAACTCTTCACTGTCTAACTAATTAACGTATGTATCTTAATTCAGGAAAATATATTATGATATATTCAATGAATTTTTAAAGGATATTGGGTCCGATATATAATAATCGGCGAACGTTATCCATAAGACGTAGAATCCCTTCTCAAATATAATCTTAAATTAGGGTTTAAGTGAAAACTAAGGGTAGTGTTCAATTAAATTCGCACTTCAAAGTGATCTAAGATTATCAGAATTATACTCGTAATTCTCAGGCATTTCCCAAATCGCCTCTAAAAACCCGGTTCTAAATCCACCGCTGGCCACCATTAAAAGTTTTTGATCTGAACGATTTGGTGGTTTTTATTGCCTCGTTTGCCGTTCGATAATAAACACAGTTGATTCGTCGAAATCTAAATGTGAATGTGGATTTTTCAATTCGCTAGCATGTGCGATGTGTTGATAGCATTTCTTTTACCATCTCTTTATTACTATTAAACTTTGTAATTGATATAAATGGATACTAATGACTATATTTTTGGCAGTGACATGCGTATAATGTAATGTCACAATTTATTTCACCATCTTCTCCAGGTGATAGAACTAGCGTAGTTCGATCGGGGACGTACCACCGCACACCTATTTAGAGTAAAATAGTTCCCGCGTTTCGGAGGAAGGGTGTGGTTGCCAGCTTGCCGACCATCTTAGCCCTCGGGAGTAGCAACACATCTGTAATTGACTTTAAATAGAATCCCTGTTCTGTACGAAGATACCTATGGGCGGCCGTGATCATTTACCATCGGGTGGACTGCATGCTCGTTTGCGTTCGATCGTAAAAAAAAAAAAATTATGTTATAGTCGGCCCCATAATTTCATAGGATCGACAAATGTATAATGTATACATACATAATGACTATTGATTTGAAGTTCTGTGTCCTTACGTGTATCTTTATAAAAATAAAGTTTTACGTGTCTTTACATCGCTTATATTTATAAACAAATATAAATTTCTATATTTTTAGTGATTTTTTCTAATCGTTTGTCTGTGTGTTCGTCATTACTTCGTCCATTATCATTGATTAAACGTATGGCTGACATAAAAAACATTTAGGTATTAACATTTATACATACGGCAATATTCAAAACCGAACATGATTCGTACATTCTAAATTAAAGTTTACAGTAGAGATTATAAGGTTTAAATTAACAGCATTAATGTTGTTTAGATTTTTTGACGTCGTCTTAAAAGGTTCGTTGAAATTTACAGATGAATGTTTTGATCGTAACAGATTATAAAAATCATAATATCGGTAATTTGTTTGATCTGATCTTAATAGTCTGTGAGTTAGAAAGTTTATTGAAGATAATAAGAGATAAGAATAATGATTAAGAAAATCGGAAAAAAGGAGATTTTTAAATTTGATTCGTAACATTTTGCGCTCTAAGTATTGTCTTAAAGGATTATACTATATAATAATTTGTAATTTAAAGGTTTTGACCAATAACGGTAACATACACTTTTAGTATGTAATATATTTACAATTATGTGAAAAAAATATCAGTGCATATTTTAACCAATATAAATATATTTCGGAACTTAACGTAAAAATGATTTCTTTTTATTTATATTATTCACATAGAGCAACCCACTTTATATAAATAAAAAAACCTTTGTAACTAAAGAAAACAATTATTGTAAAAGCATTTCTATTGTTTTAATTTCTTGTTAATGTATTGTTATAAAAATGTTCAGTGAATTTCTAAGAGATATTTCTTACCTTTATGCTTTCTCGTACATATAGTAGTACTCTAGAATTCTACATTTTTTCCAAAGTTCGTAGTGTCTAAATTAATTCAATGAACACTCAGAGTACTTTCCGATGGAGGGTAAAGTGAAAAATTACTCTCTTACATCAAAGGCGACGCTAAACGTTGCGTAAGTATTCAGTGGGGTGGAAAACTGAATGGAAATGCCGTGAAGATCACAAAATCGTTCCGGACTCGAAATTGAACGTCTTAAATTAGCTCCGACCGGTCCATTCGACACGTGTCCGTGACGTGTTAGTTTCTTAATTAAATTTCATTTGAGCGACGGTGACGTGCTTATGACTAGCTATATGATATACTAGCTTTTGCCCGCGGTTTCGCTCGCGTTAAGAAGTATTAAAATTCATAAAGTTTCATACAAATGTCATTCGCTATTTTATCCCCTTGGGGGTAGAATTGATCAAAATCCTTTCTTAGCGGATGCCTGCGTCATAACATTTAGTTGTTTGGGCTGTGCGTTGATAGATCACTATGTCAGTCCGTCAGATGATGTTGATATATAGATATATGATTTTCAGAAGTAAACAGAATCGCTCGAGACATCCTTTTTGTGCTTGATGTAGATAAATAACATACGCATATACATGTTTACATTAATCTTTATTCTAAGGATTTTTCGATCTTTTTTTGTAGAATCTCTGTCTATAAACAACAAACAGAGAAGTAAGCACTTTCGATATCTACGTAAATGGGAATTAAGAAAACTGTAAAAAGACGAAAAAATACTGTTTAAAAATAAGTATAAATAAACACAGTACATATATATACTTAATGGACATAAACAACAAACTTACATCTGAGTCAAATCAAGCACTGTGTTCAAAAATTCAGGAGTAATACTTTTTTAAATAAAAAAAAAAATAGAGAATCGGTCAACAAATGCAGGAGAAATCGGAGAACAGAAAATATATATATATACAGTCGAACATAGAACCACCTAAATAAACCTTAAAAATCCAAAATACCCAAAGTATGCTCAATTATAGAAATATGACTCAACCATTTCATCAAAACAGAACACAATAAGCAATACAAGTAAAAACATCTGCCAATCCAAGTTGGATACCAACATCTCATAATATCAAAGAAGGTCTCATAATAAATTTCGAAGCGAACAAATAAAGCGAGTCCTCGGAGATACCGAAAAATGTGTTCCTAAAGGAATTTGCACACAACGGAATTGATTTACGAATCCACAACGACACAATTTCGGTCGCGATGAGATCGCGAATTTTGTCGATAATGCGAAAGGGGGCTTTGCACGCCTTAAATCATTCCTTTTTGTTGCCATCCAAGCAAACAAAGGGCGATGCGAATAAGGCCGGCGACGAACTTACGTTTTTTTGTACGACAATGTAGCGATTTAGACATGTGTCATTAAGAGTTACCTTAAAATGATTGTTTTTGATGATAGTGTAATGTGATTTCTAATTAGTTATTATAACTTTTAAATTGCTTTTAATCGCCTTGTTTCCTATCTAGAAGAAGATCTATTTTTACACTAATAGAATCAATTAAAGCCAATGTTTGACTATTTATATGATTTGCGTATGCGACAATAGAGGATTTTACATTTTGTACATACTAGGTGTGTCATGAATTAAGTTAGGCTGAATAGTTAATGAAGCAAACCTTGCATCAGCCATTCATTTTTGTGCAATTAATAAAAAATTAAACTACTTGCTTATTAAATATAACTTTATTTGTGATTAAATCAAATTAGGAATTCAAACCATAATCGCGTTTTAGCTGTTATCAAACTTATCATATTAAACGTAAAATCCGATTCAAAATCGCAATAACATTGTAATTAATCGACAAATCGCACCATAATCGCAAGTGTGTCCCGCTCGTAGATTATTTGCATCGATAGCGTTGCTCGCGCCAACCGTCGGTAATTGTCGAACACCCCATCTGAGGTTTCAGAGACCGGCTAATTCAATTTCGGCGAATCCATTACCAATGAAAATTATTGTAGATATTGGCTGTAAAATTTTGCGAGCGTTTCGTTGTTACGCTCGTTCTGTGGCCACCTTTACGGTTTATTGATATAAGGGAATAACCGGTTTTGTGATGTAACTTGCTTTTTATGCCGCAAATATTTTAGGTGAGATTCAGGGTTGCTGATCGAAAAACCCCTTAAGCAAGGGCTGTGTATGTAACTATGTAACTGTATATCCATACATCTATGAATCAGCCTTTGATGTCCAAATGTCTATTGATGGACAAACGTAGATTTGAACTACACCTAATGGAGACTCGCCACTAGCCCGCTTTATATGTATGTCGGCGGGTGTTAATGACTGTGTGTGCTGATGTTTCATACGAAGATGATGCTGTCCGCTTCTAGATTTAGTCCCTTAGACGCCTTTTACGACGTCCACGAGAAAAAAGGCAGAGATGCTATTCAAAACCAACGCCACACTTTATATTACACTAACTCACAATTGATTTTACCCAAATTCGTCAGAATGAGGGCAATGTTATTCGAGCGTATGTGTGTATGTATGTATGTATGTATGTATGTATGTATGCCCATTTCTTTGGCACGCGCTACAGCCCGAATGGTTTGACGGATTGTACCATACGTTTGACGGATTATGACATCTCATTTTGCATTGACATAGGCTAACAATTTATAATAGGGGGATGTAAAAAGGGTAGAGGGGGAGGTTATCAAATGAAAGTCGGCGACAGTCAAGAAGCCGCTTATTTCAATTCTGCTGTCCGTCCATGATCATAATATAATTGGATATCGATCCTTATAATATGATTGACCATTATATTAAATTCGTATATTAATATTTTGTATCAATTTAATGTAACATTCCAATTAAGCCTAAATATTACATGTCCTAGGCACATTTTTATATTTTTCTTATGATATCTTTACTATAAAAGCATTGAAAGTTCAACCAATGCCAACCTCGACTATAAGAATACGTGGGAAGAAAATATATTGGAGGGATCTCTGATTGTTCTAAAAGCATCATTTTTTAGCCTTGACTATATCTAGATTCTGTATAGTCTTGGCTAAGAGCTGGCTTAGGGAGACGTTTTATTTATCGACTCGATACCGGTTCGATCCGGATTAAAGCGGAGTTGTGTGAGAATGAACGTTAATGTTTTTGTTTGGATTGTACTTGTTTTGATATAACGTATATTACAATTAACCAGCTTTGCTATGTTTTCATAGTAATGATAAAATCATTGCTATAATCAATAATTGTGCCGTTTTATAATTTAAAAGAAATTGGTAAGAAGTCGGCTCACTTTTGTACGAGGCGAACATCTCAGTCCTCGGGAGTAGCAACGCATCTGTGGTCGACTTCAGATAGAACCCCTGTTCTATATGAACCCCTGATAGAACCCCTGTTCTATACGAAGTTGCTTACAAATGTCCATGGGCAGCAGTAACCACTTACCATCAGGTGGGCTGCTTGTTCGTTTTCTAATTCATATCTATATAAAAAAATCTTTTTATGGGTAATAATATCATTAGAACAATATTGTTAAAAATTTAATTCCAGTCTGTAAGACAAGCGACAATTAATCAAATGTACAAAATAATAATTTTAATTCCGAGTTTGTAATTTCTAATTAAGCTCAGGCAGATATTGTGCAGGGTAAAACGTAAAATTGCCGTCACGAGGCTTACAATAAATAGTGCAATACAGATTAATCCGGAGGCCACGAAACCTTACAGCGTAAAGCGGATGACTTCTAGCGTGTCATCGTTCAGCGTTAAAAGAAAATGTAGATATCCTATTTTATATGGCCACAAAATGCCACCGCAAAGTCGCGACATCTACAGAAATTGATTAACGCTTTTTTCATGGCTCTCGGACCGATCAGATACGAGAAAATGAGGTGAGACCCATTCGTAACACGATCTCTTGATATCTTCGTACGCGTGATAAAGTTTGTTCTAATTTTCTTTGTTAAAACTTGGACCAGTTTCAAAATTACGTATTGGTATTAAAAATAATTTAGCCTCGTCTGAAATTTTTAAAGACATAGATTAATAGTTAAGCTGTTTGATTTTCAATAATATTAATTTGTAATGTCTGTCGTCTTTGATTTGAATTACACAATGTCCGCCAGTCTATAATTAATGTTATATAAATTATAAAACGTGATTTTAATTTTCCCGGGTTATAGAGAGGTACCACCGCTACACCTTTTACTAGCATAAAACAGTTCTTGTATTTCGTTGAAGTGAAGTTGCCGGCTCACTTATAATACAGCACCTTAATTCAGGTTCAGCAACGTACCAAATTGATTAAATATATTAATTTTAACGTAATTTGCTTCAGATAAAGCCTTTTTTTTGCATAAAGTTAATTATAGATGTCCATGGGCGGCGGTGACTACTCACCAATAGTGAATTGTATACTCGTTTCGTAATTCATTCTTATAAAAACAAAAATACGATATTAAAAAGAATCCCCAATTGATTCCTCGTGTATTTTAGTGTAATCCTAATGGCAGCTAAATCAATTAATAAACTGTATTTAAAGCTACGATAAAATAAGTTACATTTGTGTAAACCTATTTACCTTCTAATTAAGGGTTAGGTGTGGAAATAATATAAAAATATAGATAAAGATCTGTGCCCTGATTGCCCTTCGTTCTCCGATAATTCTTCAAGGTAATTGTTTAGTGGATGATGTCATCAAATTACCTACAATACAGCGGTACATTTAAAAGCTTTTAGTCCACCGGATTCAATACATTTAGCGCAAAAAATAACAATACCATTTGTAATGAATCAACGGATACTCGCTCCTTTATAAACACTAAGGCTTATTATATACTTCAATGTACATAACACTCACAACAATACTTAGAAAAAATCTTATATCAATCTATTGCCTGCCTGTTTGATATTATATCACTCTAAGTTTCAATAGAAAATAAAACGGAACAAGTAATGAATTTATAAAAAGTTACAAGCTAAACCGGTATAAACTTGGTTCAATAATCAAATTTATTGTAAACCGAATTTTGTTTTCCTTTAATATCAGTTTCCATTTGTATGTTTGTCGTTCATAAATATTCATATAGAGAACAGAGCAAAGTAAAAGATGTTTGAAAAATAAAACATTTATTGAAATATGTTATACTTACTTTTTAAGGTTCCATATGACAAGTGAATAATGACAGATTTATTGGGAATGCTACTCCATTTTTAATGGGGCTTTCGAGCAATTAATAAAATATTAATAATACTAAACATTTTTTGCTAAGTTAATTAAAGTAAAACAAAAGAAAAATAGGGAGTCCATCTTACGGTAAGTAGTCATTGGCTTAGTTTCATATAGAATCAGAGATAAATTAATGCAATCAAAGAGTTTTCCTCTTTTTTATTTATATAAGATTTTTATTACAATATACTTAGGATTATCACATAAGAAAAAAAATCCCCGTAAATGTAGTAAATATAGTGAAAAGTAATGTTTTCATTTTAAAGGTCTCCTAAGGTCCGTTATAATCATATTAAAATTCTATTTCATAACGATCAAACTCAAGATCTATCATGTTGTATAGCAAGGAATGTACTATTGAGACAAAAAATCGAAAGTCTCCACGGTACCTCCCACCGAACCCTAAAAGCCCAACCGAAACCACAATATCGGTCACAGTTCAACAGATCGATGGGCCATTGTCGTGGTAATTACGGACAATGGGAATTTATACGGTCGCCGGTCAATGGTGACGTTAGGGACGGGACACCATTCACGCTATGGGATTGGCATTTCTATATTGGGCGGTCGGAATTCGATGGGGTTTTGATGGACTTTCGTTGTATGGTGAATACGTCATGTTTTAAATGGTTCTATTACTATGGCGTTATTGACATACATATTTGAATTGTAAAACATCCAGGTTTATGGAAGTAGAATGATACATTTATTTTTTTTCAAGATTCGAGAATGGTTCTACTGGGAAGGTATCATCGCCACACCTATTTCTATTAAGGGTGTGTTGCCGGCTCACTTATATATGAGGCGACCATCTCAGTCCTCGGGTGTAGTAACGCATCTGTGATTGATAGATAAAACCTCTGTTTTATATGAAGTTGACTACAGACGTACATGGGCGACCACATAGGATCAGGTGGACTGCATGCTCTGTTTACTATTTCAACCATATCAAAAATTAAAAACCTAAAACAAACAAATTTAAATATTAAAACAAGCCCTTCTGATTTAATTTGCAGCAGGCAGCAGTATTATTCCATCGTCATTATTTAATGTAAATCATGTATCAATAGAGCACGCAGTTCATCTGATGGCCGCTGCCGGTTGAAGTAACTAACGAGCATGCAGTCCACCTGATGCTCAGTTATCACTGCCACTCATGGACATCTATAACTAATTTCATATAAAAGAGTTCTGTCTAAAATTACAGAAGGTACGCGACGCCGTGGGAGCGACGTAAGGTTAAGATGCTCCTACATGTATGTGTGGCTGTATGCTATACATACATGTGCGCGTAAAAATGGGTACACCCTTCCACTGTAACGCAATCCTTAGTTTTTTTAAATGAATATGCCTTCATTGTTACCTATTTCAATAGGAATAATGCTTATGTCTCCACGAATAACGAAACTACATCACATTGCGGCGATGTTCGACCTTTTGTTAGCATTCTAGATACCTACCTATATTCTAGCACCCGGAGACAATCAACGGTATTATTCCTGTTTTATCCATATTGTTTGAGGGGTGGCGGGACCCATTGTGGAACCCCTCTATTATCTAGCACGTTAAAATGAAATGGTGCGGACGAGGGCTTCGTGGCGCAGATTAATAGCTTTGCAAGTCTTTGGTTCGACTCCGGTATGTTGTTTTAATGTCAATCTACAGATGTTGCTTTTTTAAGGTGTTGATTAATTTTTTTTCTTAACTCCTCTGATGTTGAATGTTCTTTGGCGACATTTGGTATTTGGTGAACAGTGTACATTTGGTACCCCTTTGTCTTATTCACGATAATACGAACGGGTTATTGACTGAAGGATAAAAAAAAGAATGCAATGGAATTTTGCGTGTTGATAAAATTTTATTGCGTAAAGGATTAAATAAGTAATGTGTGATGATCTTCAGTACTTTTTGATGTGTCGTGGAGTACTGAAAACATGTATTTAAGAAGCTTCATCCACAGCATGTGCACAAGAACTCTAGTGTCATAAATGTTGTAACACAGTTCCTCAGGTAGCTATAGTATGAGCTGTTAGAATTTTAGTTGTAATAACGCCAACACTTATTATCTCATGATATGATATATCATATAAATAAACGCGAAAAGGATGTACTTACACGAATACCAATCCAGAAAACTAAACTAAATTTAATTAATAGTTAATGATATCTGGCCGAGAATCGAACGTGTCAGGGGACATGGTAACCGCCGCGTGTGTCGCCTAACTAAATTGTAAAAAAACTTCGAACGTACGACTAATTTAATTTGTTATAGATACCACAACATTATACGAAAATGATCATCATATTCCACTTAAACTAATTACTTACGTGATGCCGCCCGTCATAGAGATAATATCGATTAATCGGTGCCGGTGGAGTGACTATTCGAGTGGAATTTATGGTTTCCGACCAATCCCTAATGCATTGTGGGTTATATCCGTGACGGGTGTTTAAAAACTCGCATGGGAAATTATTTTACGGAAATACCTTTATTGTTGAGTGCTGTAAAGATTGTCCGAGCTTATACTTATTTACTTATACGTATGTGTTTTTATAAAAACTGAAGTGTTACGTGTAGTTTAGATTGTAGATTTCTTAGGTGTCTATCTAGAAAGGAAATCAATAATCCTAACGATTATGCTATCCAATTATTTATTTAACTTTTTTATATGAACTTAAGTGCTTTCAAGTCTTCTTTTTTTTCTCAATTTTGGAATGCTAGTTCACCAAGAAATCAATAATCTTAATGTTGATATTTTGAACTCATATTTGTCTGAAAAATATCTGCTACAAAACGTATTAGTTCAACATATAGCCAACATACAGACAGTTGTCATTTACCCAAGCAAAAAGACAACACCATTGTGTATAAGAAAGAAAATGTGGTACATATGCGGTCATTAATTAAAGCAATAGACACGTTAAAACCACCATTGCTATTAGTACGAGTTTATTACCCTTACTCAACTCGATTACAATTTACGTTTTCGTACATACATTGCACAGTATGGCCAAGTTATAGTCCTAAACGAAAACATAAAGATATTATGTACAAAACGTAAAGGATGATCCTTTTGAGGAAACGTAATAAAACGAAAACAAACTTATGTTTCCGATCTATACATACATTTGTCACCCCTGTAAAAGTTGGGCGACTTAATATGGCGCTGGCCATAGTTATCACTTCCCAAAACAGCATAAGCAAAAATCATCCTTCAATATCACATGTGTATGTGCGTATCACAGGTGCCCTGAGGGACCTTGTACTAAGTTCGTTGAACTTGCTTTCAGAGTCGTGCTCTGATAATGAAACCAATACACCCGAATATGCATAACGTTCGCCTTTTTATCGTTACTAATGATTCGAGAATAAACATACTTGTCTGACATGGATGGATAAGCGACAAGCGATAAGCGATTTACTCGCTGAAATATGTTACAAGTGTTATTTAAGTTAAACTAAAAGAATGATGTATTATTCTTCATTTTCGTATTTATTTAAGAAATAGTTTCAATATACTTTTTTCTTATTTTAAAATTCTTTTCATACAATAATTTGGCTATAGACACTCTTTCATAATAAAACAAAACATATATGTATATAGATACTGCTTTTGAGAATTGCATAATTTATGCTTGAATATTACATATCATTTTTGCGGTATAAATGTAATCAATCTCGCTCCATATAAGATTATCATCGTCTAATCAAATGGGTAGAGCTATTTCCTATTTCCAAAATAAAGTTAGACTGGGAAAGATTCGACATTATTTATGTATTTTGTTTTAACATGCAATAAGTATTAATATTAATCCCACTTATGTTATTAGCCGACAGTGTGACAGTTACGCGAGGCACAAGAGGTCCAATTTAACAGGCTCTTATCGATCTTATTAAGGGCGTCGCACAACGAAGCCCAAAAAACGTAAGAGCTGAATAAATAAAAACTTCGCAAGTGTAAGTTTTCTCGTAATTGGGTGTTTCGTATAATATTTAAAATCACTTTTGAGTTCCAAAGTGTTTCGACTTTGAGAAGTCTGGCTATTCTATTCGATTTAACTTTATAATCTGTATGCTTTCGAAGTATATTTTAGTAATCTGTAAAAATATTCTGACTGAGGTATAGCGTAAAAATTGGATAGGTACATATTTTACTTCAATTTCTATTACATTGCGTACACACACGCGTAGATTCACACAAAACGTACATAGTACATACACATACAATACATACATACATACATTCACACTAAAATGTCGAACAGTCGGTTATCGTTTGGTACCCTTATAAGCTGATGGTAGAACCAGTGTATTTCTACCGGAGAGATACCACCACCACGCCTATTTCTAACGAAAAGCAGTTCTTGCGTTTCGGCGGAAGGATCTCTTATATAGTACTTGAGATAGGAGCCCTGTTTCAAATGAAGTTGCTTACAGACATCCATGAGTGACAATAACCATTTACTATCAATCGGCCTGCGTGCTCATTGCTAGTTTAATATCACTCAGCACAGAAATCTCAACTTATCATTCAGATGTCTGCCTGGCCGATCTAACCTGGGACCCAGACCTGTCAGACAGATATCGTGACTACTCAACCACGTTCTTTAAATTCTATTCGTAAACAATAATTAGTTAAAGGAAAAATAAAACTCATGCTAAGGGCATCAATGGGAACCAATGCCATTCTAAGGTTCAGAATCTTAACCGCCTGGGACCCACTACATGACAGACATGACAGATATTGTGACTGCTCAACCATGATCGAACAATTCTGGTCGTAAACAATGATTGTTTAGAGAAAACCAAATTAACTCATGCTAAGGGTATCACCAGGATCATTGTGCGGTTCCGTACAGAACCTTAACCGCGGACCCCCGAAAGCAGTGTCGTAAATCGACAAACGAACCGAGGCATAATGTTTGCAAATTGCGCCGCTCTCCCACCGGCCCTTAGCCTTTCCTCCAAACTTATTCACATGCAATAAATTACAATAAGATAACTCAACTGGCGGGGGTGATAAATTTTTAGTTGTGACGTTCAGTTTTTGGGTTCGTTGCCGCGTCGTTAGTCGCATCCGTTTGCGCTTGCTGTGTGGTTTTGCGTCGTATTGTTTTTCGATTTGTTTGATTACTTTTATATATAACTGGGGACACTGGGGTGAGCAAAGGAGCTGGATTGCATAATTCTATGAACCAGCCTGCCACTATAATTTGCAAGTTCATTCTTGGACATCATTTAGCTTTCTATCAAACTCTTTTTTTACGGGTGGAGATAACATGTGCACATGATGTTTTTGTATAATTTTATGTTTAACATTACACTATTTTCATATGGATGAAGACCTTTCCCAACTCATTTGACATTGTCATAGTAGCCGTGTCCTCTTAGTCATGTTGGTAACCGAGATGGCAGAATTGTCTTGCAGCAGGGTTGGATTTTATAGGAGAAAGGCAGACCAGGGTATCTGCCTCGAGCGCTAACATTATAGTTTGCCAAAATTAAGTCTTGGAGTCCTCTTTTTACGTGTCATTCCAGAGACCACGTGAGGTATTTCATACGTTGACATAATTGAGAGAGGAGGGGCCACTACCAAGCTTCTGCTCCGGTTCGGAAACTTCTTAGATCCAGGTTTGCTGCAGGTGTGCTTGCAGGCAGGAAGATATTGCTGCCCAAAAACACATTCAAATATCCTATTTTGTACGAACATACATATGTATAGAAAACGATCTATATAATAGGTACATATATTATATTTAAAAGTATAGGGCAAAGGGAGATCTCGCGCCAGACTAGGTGATCATGCCTGGGGAGCGGGCGTGCTCGGACAATCTCTGTTCGGAACTTGTATATATGCGCGATGTTGAGAAGACTCCAATAGCGTGATTCAGAACACGGTGACGTCATCTTTTGATGAGTAGCGGGAGCTCGTCACAAGTATATAGTTTCGTCAAGTGTTTGTCAAGGCACGCAGGATTATGGATTATCCCATCTAATGGATATAATCTCATAGCCGAATCCTATATCCACGAGAAGAGAGAGTGTTATTTAACGACAACGCGCGACAAAGACACGCATACTTAAATACTTAAGTAATAAAATATGTATTTTGACTTCGGCATTTTTTGATAACTTATTATCTATGTCCTTATCGTATCCAACGAATTTATTACTTTGACCTTAATTGTTTTATTGCTTACCTGCCTCGTTAAAATAACAACGATAACGTGCCAATGTTGAGTTTATTTGTTCGGTTTATTAAAATTGGTAAAAGTGGTGCAAAATACAATAACACTGCTATTTGTATCTTTAAATTTAACCCCTAAATTATGTAGTATATTTGAAGACCGTATAACTTCATAATAACCTTCATTTTTGAAACTGGGTTAACAAAAATATTTTTTTTTATAATATTGAAGTGTCAAATGTGCATGCAGTCCACTTGATGGGGTTTTGAATGTTTCCCCTTGTTAAAAAAAAGGTCACCTCATTAGAGTTAAACGGAAATCACAAACGTGTATCGAAATCCATAAACAGCTTTACACTAGAAATAAGTGTGTCTATGGTACATTCTCGTGGCATAGCACTTATTCTACCACCTTGCAAAAGGTATCAATTACAAATCATTTTACCTTCTACAAATTCTATTCTTCTTAAGCCATGAACATCTGTAAAATTATTTATGATTTTAAGTTAATACTTAATCCACCGCAATAGTGATAAACAGTTTAATTACCTGCATATCCATTTACGAGATCCTCTTACAAGTAAATTATGTTCGAATCTTAGATGCTTTAATAGCTATTACATATATCTTTTGCCATTTAATACTCGTGTCTGACCTATTAATTATAATTGAGAGAATAACTATATGATATAATTTATTGCTTACGACTACGACACGATACTATTGTAGTTTGTCGAGTCGTTTCACTCAATGATGTTGGCGGGAACGTATTGCTTTCGTGATTTCGTTATTATTTAAAGATCCAGTGATATTATTAGGAATTATCAATCTCATAGAACTTATTAGTAAAACTGAAACATACATATTCCTTACCACTAAATTTGTCTTACGACTAAACTTCTGGATTTGTCGATTGTCATTTCTTTAAAAATCTTGTTAATGATCGGTTATTGATTAATCTATGAATAAACTATAGAAATTCGACTAGCGAGGGGCAATACAATCTTTTTATAATATAGACATATTAACAGCGCATACAGTCCACCTGATGGTCAGGGGCCACTGCCTGATGTAAGTCGGATACAGATGTGCTACTACTTCTGAGGACTAAGTTGGAACGCCTTGAATATGTATGTCTCCTTTACCGCATCCATCAAGCTCAATCACATTCGCGCTTAACATTGCTGTTATTCGCGCAAAAATAGTAAACACTAGCCATACGTCTATCGCAGTCGTACGTTATAAATTATCTCCACGTATCACAACGATATGAGCATGAAAAACATAGGTGTAACCGCACGAATATTCAATTATATTGGACCCGGGAATCGAGCAGAGGCAATCATCGTCTTGTGTTGTCATGAGCGATAACGAAGATGGCTTTGTTACAAGGGCTTGTGGTTGCCCTTCAACTACTGGGATTGTAAAATAGTAGTGTCGATGTAATTACGACCCGTATGTAAGTTTAGTTCATACGTCCGGTCCGCAATTAGGTAAACGACGTAACTTAGTAGGCCTCTTAATGGAGTGCTTGATTTTAAGATTAACAAATCGTTGTTTTTTTAAAGTTTGAAGTATCAAAGATAAATTTACAAAGTTGATGGTCAGTGGTCGCTGATCAAATAATGAAGTCCATATAGAAGAGAGGTCCTACCTGAAGTCAATTACGGATGCATTTCCACTCCTAAGGATTAGGAAGGCCGCCTTGTATATATTTCAGCTGGCGTCTACATCCTTCTAACGAAACACATACATTGATTCACGTTAGCAATAGGTGTGACGGTAGTAGTACCTCGGCGGTATCCCGATCGAAACGCACTGGTTAGCACCTTGCAATAAAATGACTACTTTGATAAACTATGATCTTCGCGTTCGGCTAGTCCTATATTGTCCAGTAGAAATAAATTAGTATTAAAAGATATTAAAAAAAACAAGCTTTTTCCGTACTGTATTGAATTCTACAAATTAAGCTCTTTCACTTAATATCCATATTGTGTGGGTTGGACATAAATATGTATTCCGCCATTTTGTTGCGACGGCCATTTCGGAATTATAGCAATATCGATTAAATATAATTGCATTGTCATCAAAACTAAAAGTGTCCTCAAAATTTCAGCTTAATCGGACACTGAGAAGTGGGTTAAATTCATCTTGCAAGATTTGACCCAAACATACTTACAT
>DWNE01000456.1:0-29102 GCA_018249875.1 Cecropterus toxeus | reverse complement strand
TGTGTGTCCATGGTACCCACGACACAGGAGAAAATCCTAGTGTGGGGCTATGAGTGTAGAAAGCGTGTTTTTAAAAACAAAAATAAGAACATGATACCATAATAAACCAGAAATTGACGCCGTCTTCATAAGTGAACTTTACCCCAGCGTGGAGAATGTTGACATTACCATTTCAAATTCATCATTTGAGTACAACGTATATTTACCGCACTCCGCGATTAACTTTGTTTAGCTTGTAATTACACTGTTCGCTCCTTATACGGCGACGAAATCGTTGGCGGTCGGTTACAGCCCACGATACGGGGGCGACGCGACCTGTTGTACTGTTGCTATTTGAAGTGTGTATGTATGGATGTAAATATCAGCATGTTATTTCAGACTGTCATTGTTATGATTTTAGAATCATTATTAGGGAATGGATATATTGTACCATGCAAAGGAAAACTACTCACGATAACCATAGATTTTTGTTTAACTACGATTCAATAGCTGTTTAAAAATTAAGAAAATAGCAAATTATCACAGTGTTTGTGCCGTTCGTTATGTATAATGTTCGAAGTATGTTTTTGTAATATATAAATAAAATTTCGTTATTAGTCGATAATAATACGCATATGTACATATGATTCATCAGTTGGCCCTTTAAAAAACTTTTCTTAAAAGTATTTACTTGTAATCGTACCTTCTTGGCTGTGTATGTTTGAGACCTCAGGATAACTTGCCAGTGAGACGTTGCTGTCCATCTCTGTCATTACTATAAAATCTTTGAAGTCTAAAACTCCCTAATTTATTCTGCATATAAAACAGGCAAGGCTTTGCGTGCATTATAACGGTATAAAGATACATTAATTTTTATACGCTAAAATAGCTCTGACTACACTAGCCAAGTATGTCAGAAAATGTAGAATTATTTATAAACAAAACATGGCCATATAAAGTATATTTCCTGGTATAATTGCACTTGTATTGAAAAATGACATCATGTGATATGCACGTCATACAAGATTATTATCAAAATTGAAAATTTGCAACTTGTCGTACGCAGTAAAGGTGCCTGCAGTGAGTTGGCATTGTCAATTTTGTTTTATGGCGTATCGACACTGGAAATAATTGCATTGTTGACCTTTCCTGCTATGCAAATGGAGCCCTGTCTCCATGCCCCACGGTTTGAATTTCAATGTGGCGTTGGCAAGCTATGCAAAACGCAAGACATCTGTCCGATTCGTGCTGGCCATACCTATTGCTTCTGTCAACTAAAGACGACAGTCGCGTGTAGAAGTTTGAAGCGTGTCGTTAATAATAAGTGATTAGTGTACGGTGTAGTCCAAGCCATAATGAGCTCTAAGCACGATTTTCCATTGCGGCATTTTATTTTTATCTGATGCTCGTTTGTATGGTTTAGCGATGTCAGCTTTCTACTATTACTAAAACGTCTTGGAAGGTACGTCATACGTGTACAATGTAAATAAACGGTTATTGTCACATTCTTGTCTCGTAAGCATGATGCATAGTTAGCGTGGTGCCTATAAAACTACATTGTTATGAGGGAATGACCAATATTCAAGATGGTTGAGTTTTGTTTCCCTACCGTTAAGTATTGTAAAATAAGTGCTTACACAAAATGTTTTCACAAACTGAAACTGTTTTCTGATTTTCTTCTATATCAGTTTACTTAAAATAAATTCTTTCAGAATGTTCTATCCTCAGTCATAGCAATGTATGTATTTAGACTCCCTCCTCGCCGGGTGTTGGGGAACTTTGTATATCCCGGGTGTTTTTGTATATCCAATAAATACTTAAATGCTTAGACACCAAATGCTAGATCCACAAAGACAGAAGTTCTAAAAAATGGATTTTCGTTTCCAGATTCCGCTAAAAAATTGGTTGTTAAATTTTGTGATAAAACCAAAAGCGAACTATTAACGATGAAAAATTATGTGTAAAATAGTGAATATTCAGTTCCAGGAATTAACCTCGCCTAAAAAATTCAAAGCAAACAGTGCATTGTCCAAATGTCTAAAATTTAAAAAAAGTTAATCAAAACCCAAAATTGTTTTGTTCAACCTGCGAATGGCAAAATATCCGATTTTGTTATCTGTCAGTATTACGGAATTTTACACGACTATCTCGATTGAGTTTCCTGTCAAAGCGTGTCAAAACAGCGCAACGTCGGACCGGGAATTTCAGGAATTTTGAAACTGCGGGAGCGACAGCGAAATTAACTATTTTCATTGGATAGCCAAATTTCAGAATGCGATGCGCTGAATAGGCGACCCTTACTACGATTTTGCGAATATATCGCGCGTTTTATTTCGAGTTTCTAATGAGTTGTTAAAAAAGGCTACAGATTCAGATTTAATTACGGTTTTTTTCTGTTCCTACTTTTAGTATTCCTTATAGTACATAAACTTATATATGACGAAGCATAAGTATAGATTAACGTTGTAATAGAGTGATCGTTGCATTTCTACACTGCAATCAATCAATGCCAATTTAGATAGGATATTGGACTGAATCCCATTCTGGTTAAATGTATATTGTTAAAAAATCATAGGAGCTTTGGATTTGAACCCAGTCCTCCATTTCAGTATTCATCAAAATTTATAGAAAGAACTTATCCCGCTAAAATCTGTTTTTAGTCCTACAGTTCATTGTTTTGTCTGGCGAGGATCAAACCCGGAACCTCATACTCTAAATATTAAGTTAATCTAAGTATTACAGCAGCGCTTAACACTGAAAACTTATTTTTATATACCACACTTATTTCTAGCGTGAAGAAGTTCTTGCGTTTAGGTGGAAGGGTATGGTTGTCGGCTCACTTACATATTAGGCAACCATCTTAGTCCTTGGGAGTAGCAACGCATCTGTGATCGACTTCAGAACCCCTGTTCTATATGAAGTTGCTTACATGTGTCTATGGATCGCAGTAACCACTACCATCATGTGGGCTGCTTGCTCGTTTGTTACTTCATACTTGTAAAAAAAGGCGATCAATAATATAAGTACTATGTTTCTATAGAAGTCAAATAGATATTATAAGTAGCATGTAAGCCGATCCCGTAGTACCAGCGGCCGTCCGCACACAATATCTGCCGTCAATCAGATTGCCAAACGGCCATTCGGCTATCCGCGCAATTTGCCCAACGGTTAGTTACCGCGATGTTAATTTACTGACGTGGATCTATAAAGAACTAGGTTTAACAGAATGTATTAATTGAATACGTGCCTCTGTTTACCCACGCGATGAATATCACGTGAATACGAATACGCAATTAATGTCTATACTTTTGTGTTTCAAAAATATTGTTACTGACAATTTGTATGTGCCTTCACATGACTATGCAAAATATAGACATTTCATATAGCCCGATTATTAATTATTTGTTGATATTCTGCAGAGGAAAAGAGATCATTTTTTAAATATAATATAGAACTGACATATTGACATACGAGGCTGTAGTCCAGGTAAATGACTGCCGTCCCAGATGCTGACAGTTGAAATTGGAATCCTACCTGAAACATGCTACAGATACATTGCTACCTTTGCTTAAGTGGATGTCTTGCTTAATTGTCGCAACCTTAGCCAGGTGGTAGAAGTAATTTTTGTGTTTCGCTGGAAGAGAGTGGTTGCTGGCTCACTTATATATGAGGCGAACATCTTAGTCTTCTATATGACGTCGCTTACAGATGTCCATGCGCAACAGTGGGATTTACTATAAGTTGAACTGCATGCTCGTTTGTTACTTCAATTCGATAAAAAATAACCTTTAATATATCTTTTAAAACCAGAATACACCAACGCTTTTCATCAGTTCTTACACGGCAGAAATAGGCGGTGGTGTCAACGGACACAAACCACAAAGGTTCTATATTAAAAGTTACCTAAAACTTTATTTTATCAACTCTTAAAACCAGTCAGCCAGGCAACCAGCCACACGGCAATACTCGCAATTTGCCGAACAGTAGTTGCCGATTGCTAATTTACCGTGCGGAAAATTTGTAGCTCGTCCAAACAAATAAATAGAAACCGTTTGATTTAATTCAGCGTCCGGCTGAAAGGTTTTCAATTAATTTCTTTAAATATTTCATTCGCATCGTGTATTTGGTTGTGATTTACTTTTGCTTGTATACAGAAACTAATTTAAAAAGATTAAGTAAGCAATTATATTTGTAGATGCATATGCATTGGAACAATCTGGTGGAAATTTGGGGTTAGTAGTATGAAAATGGGTTGCAATTAGCCACCCATTATTGTAAACAAGAGTATTTATGCACTACACTCATAGCTTTTTATTATGATATCTCGTACACACGCCGTGGCTTCTATGAACACACGAAGACAACGATACAAACTAAGTTCATAATTTAGGAATCAAACACAGACCCTCTTCAACTAGGCAGACCAATATTGTGATCATTGCGCCCATTGATCTGTTTTAGACTGAATTCATAATATTGATAATATAATTAGGTCGTACTCAAAAAGTTATGCTATTTCTTTCTTAAATATATCGATGTCACCATGCATACTGTATGAGGGTTATTAACTTTATTTTCTGATACATCTGCCTTAAATGGGATCATAAAAATAGACAAACATGCTTATGTAATAACTTTATAGCGTTTGGTGCAAATTTTTTGTAGGCAGTAAAGAAAACATCGCATAAGTAAGCAAACAGTTTTACTAAAACTATAGTTAAATGTATAAAGGGACAATGCACACAATAACATTATGACTTGCATATCAATAAAGATTCTCACGCAACCTGTTTGTGGTTCACGGCTCGGTTCTGGTCGTCGTGACGGTCCAGATCTGGTTTTATGCAATGCATTTGACCTTTGCGAGTACTAGCGTTTGCCCATGACTTCGTTCATTGAAACAGCATAGTACATTCAATATAGATTTACTTGGAAAGTATTTGTAAATGATTATACGTTTATATGTAAGCATTTGTATTTGTAGTTGATTTTGCTAGGGTATTTGCTTGGGTTTTGCTGTTTCATGTGATTTAAAAATAGTGTAAAGTTAGAGTTCAACTATTGCTTATGCTCCTGGAAGATTAAAACATAGTTATTAAGGCATAATGTTATAATTTTATATTAATGTAGATATCAATGTTACATAAATCGTGTTGCTCTTATAGTAGATAACCAGTAAACTATTAATGCATTTTTTGTCATCTTTGCAAAAAATGATACTATCTTAGTTAAAAAAAACAGTAAAAATAACCAAATTGGACGTCTATTCCATTAACAAACAGTTAATTTCATCGGTCAGCTGAAATCAATCAGTGAGTTTTTCAAACCGCCTAATCCAATTGATCTGATTGCTCGATTCCCCGCGTGGTGGCCGTGGCCCATCAAACCACCGTCCATTTAACAAGATTGATCCTCTCAATACAGATTTATGGAAATATCCTGACAAATTGTTTAGGAAACCAACTATTTTAGTTGCTTTTTTACGAGGCACCTCAATTGTATACTACATTTTTAGAGTATTCTATACAATATTATTACATGTTAAGGTTTTAGGAAAATAAATTGAAACAATTTTCTAAATTGAAATTGGGTATGCGTTGGACAGGCGATGAAGATAAATATTGACGCCGGTTATTATTTGCTAAAAGTAATATAATAGCGAATGTTATCGAAACTGACTTTAACCCCACTAATCCGATTTTTAATCTCTAGTTATATTTTTTTTTACTTGATTTAGCATCCATTTTAGTCCTGTTTGACGATTAGAATCGAATTAACGTCTCAACCTAATTTTATGAGTACCTATACCTAGTGGTGGACTCTAGTCTATGTTCACTCAGACTATAAAGTTCGAGACGCGGACACCAATGAAACAATCGGTAAATAGCACACATGTTTTCATTTAACACAAACGAGGATCTCAACTGCATATCATAAATTGCTTCCTGGAGCAGACTCAGGAAACGGTCTGCGCCTGCGCAGCTATCTTCCATCGTTTATCCTGGTACTAATAGCCGTGTTTCTCGCTATCGCGCGAAGCACTCCGATTTGTCATTCGCTTGGTATTCATTAATTTACATATTGATGGCCGATGAGTTGACGAAATGGCAGTGAGTAAGCGGTGAGATTGCTATGAGAGCGGTGACAAGTTGTTGCGATATGTGGATGTTCTGCTCCGCTTCCAATACGCGCTGAGCAATCTATGGCGGTTTAAATCTTTAGCACGTTGTGTTTCATAGTTTTCACGACTTAAGATAAATTAGAAATCGAAAATATTGATTATTTTAAATTATTATAATTTTCATCGCTAAATATTAATAAAAAAATGTAAATAACGTGTTAAAAGTTAAAGAGTCGTAACTTTGTAATATTGGGTAACATAACCATGGATTTGAAGATAAATGTTCGCTATATATATTATTTTCTATGTCGAAAACGAATAATAGGTTTAGATATATATATCTTAATGCAAACCCTAATATCTAATATTTGATTATTGATAATTATTTTATTGAAAAGTATTTATTAAATGTTTTAAATTTAAATATAATAGATCATATCCAAATGAGAAAAGTACATTACGTTATTCAATTGAGTTTGGTTAAAATCTTCTGCTAACGGATTTTTAGTCAAGTTAAATGTATGGAATTTCACACATATTTCTGTAATCGATACGTACTCACCCCCAATAGTACGATTAGTCGCTGTTGAAAATCGTTTGGTTTTATGCCCAGTATAAAATACTGATCTGATAAAATGGAGCTCCGTTTAGTTAGCGGTTAAACGACCTTCGCACGTTTATTAGTGATAACTTGCACCATAATGAGCGATGTGACGTGTTAAATACTCTACTCCAGTGTTTTCCAAAGTGTAGGTTGCGATTCCTTGGGGGTTTGTCAAGTTCCCAAGGAGGTCGAGGAGCATCAGTAATATAATAGAAAGGATATAAAATTTCAAAACATGTTTTTCCTAGGAGCTTTTTAATGAAAGGCGTTTAGCGACATCTACTTAGGTACTAATACAAAAATCATTCAAAATTTACAAATAAAAAATATTTGTTCCAAAATATTTTACATATATAACGTAAAAAAATTAATAAAGTTAAAATCAGATGAGAATAAAGGGTCGTAATTTTCATATAATAAGAGGTTCGCGAAATAATTTTACATGGATCCTGAAAAAGATTGAAAAGCACTGCCTTACTCAATCTGCTAACGGCATCGAACGCTGAACTCAAAACTTTATGAGCTCGGATCTTCATTAGTTTTTATCACCCTCATTATGTTTCGACGATTTGGAATCGAATCGTCACAGGGCAGTGCATTATTTTTGATGCCTTCAACGAAAATAAACTAATGGCTGTTATCTGCTTTGAAATTTAAGATTTTGTTAGGCAATAACACTTTTTGTCACGTCGTGTGATATGATATTTGATTTCATAAAGGTTATGTTTTGTCCTTACTTTTTAGTAACATTACTTATACTTATTTTATGTCAGTTTGTACACGATCATATTACTAAATGCATGTATTATGTAGGTATTCATACACTTCATAATTTAATGAACACCTTGTTAAAATAAAATTGCACCAATCAAATCCAAATATATCCGGAGTTTCCGTATACAGATACCGATATAGGTACATATATACCTCACATAACATTCTTAAAGCTTCCTCCCCTCTCTAATAAAATCTCAGCAAGGGCTCACATAAAAAATCTAATCAAGAGATGAAACTTGAGAAAATTTCTTTATACTTAACAATATATATCTATTTTCCGGGTTCGATTAACGCTAACAGATTTGTTGCTGAATTCCCATTGTTAAATTTGATTTAATCAGTGTATGCTGCTAAATACCATGTAACTATGATCAAAGGTGGTAGATCTCTTTGTGGTTCAACTCCGGAAGCACCACCGCCACCCATTCCTGCCAAATAACAGCAGTATTAAGCATTGCTGTGTTTTGCTCTGAAGGATGTGGTAATGGAGACATAGGTACTTATTCGAGGCGTTCCAACTAAGTCCTCAGGGGTAGCCTCTGTGGTTAAAGTCAGTTAAGATCTTATCTGGGGTTGCTTAAGTCTATGGATGGCAGTGGCCACTTGCCATCAGTCGGACTGCATGCTTCTATGCTACTTCAATGTTATAAAAAACAACGGAGCACACACTTATAAAAACATTCGTGTGTTGGGTGTAGATTAATTAACTACGTTTAGAATAAAATACAAAGCTAATCGTGAAACTGAACGAAACACAATAGTTTAGCAGCATTCCAGTGAAGTCCTATGTTCGTTATCGTGATCACGATACCGTTAATTACGTCGATAGTATCAGCCCGCATCGTGTCATAAACGCGTTTTGTTTGTTGACCCTACTTTGTACCTTTACATTTACATCATTATCTACACAATATTATCCCCCTTTTGGGTACGGGATCTTAGGATGAAAAGGATTATTTCACCACATTGGCCAAGCGTGGACACACATACCTTTGAAAGATGTCAATTTGGAGACCACCCAATTGGAATTTTCTCAGTTGTCTTTCGTCGCCGTGGAATCATGTGGTAATTTCGAAAAAATTGAGGTAAAGGCCGTGTAAGTGCTTGAGATTCATTATTTTAGTTACTTAGGTACCTTGTTATAATTAGTACAATGAACTACTGTCCCTCTTGACATGGGTCTCCTGCCAGAATGAGAAGTTTTAGACAATAGTCCTCCGCGCTGGTCAAGTGTGGATTCGTAGATACCACACTTTGAGAACATTTTTTTAGAGGTCTCTTAGAAGCGTTGATTTCCTCACGATGTTTTCCTACATCCTGAAGTAATGATATTTTGCACGCATGCACATTATTTTAGAAAAAATATATCGTTATTACTCACATTATTTTAGAAAAAATAATGTTGCGTGCCAACGGTTCAAACTTCTGACCCTTGATTGGGAGGCCGAATTTCAATCATTAGGCAATCACTGCAGAAGTCTGATTATTTAATTTTAAAAGATCATTAACACTTATATTTAAAATTGCGAGCGTAACCACGGGCGAACAATTTGCTATGTAAATAAATACATGGTAATTTAATATTTCCAATGATGATTTGTATCGCTTCTTTAATTTGTACATTATGTAAATTTTCTATTAATTTTAAATTTAACGTCTTTCCCGATCGTGCTCTTGTAATCGAATAAGAAAATATTTATCGATAAGACTCTTGCTTCACCGTGGACGAGTGGTAGAGCTATTGTATTGTATTGTAGTGTCAACATGAATTCGGAACTCGATATATTACAACCTATGTAGATTGGTTAAAGACGATTAGAGTTGAAAGAAATGTAAATACATTTCTTCAACTCTAATTAGGTACATAAATTTGCTGTGGTAAACCTAAATCTAAATCAAACAAGAAAGAACATCCTACTTAACATTCCAATCCATTTTTTTCCTGAATATATCGTTCATTAGCGATAAACATTTTTTTTTTAATTTTTACCAGTGTAGTAACACCGCTATATTTATTTCTAGCGTAAATCAATTCATATGTTTCTGTGGAAGAATGTGGTTGCCGGCTCACTTAAATATGAGGCGACCATCTTAGTCCTGAGGACTAGCACCTGACACCAGATAGAAACCCGATCAGATAGTTCTATATGTTGTTTACAGATGTTCATGGGTCGCAGTAAACATCATCAGGCGGACTGCATGCTCGTTTACTACTTGAATCAGATAAAAATAATACATTGTTATGTTTATTTTAAAGTAACTCGCTTACAGTTAACCAGTTCACAGTCAGACAAGTTCGTTATCGATTATGATGAGTTTGTGTCGATTTCCGGCCGGCTTGTTTACGACATCTAGTTCGATATATTATTTATGTGTGGCGTTAATGGCTTACAAATACAAATTAACTTCAGCAGCTGTTTGTCTAATAAGTCATAAAATTTTAAAATAGGACTACTGGCCACCCGCGTCATCTCAGTTAGCTGAATTTATTGGCTTCGTAACAATGCCCCAAGCTTTTGAAAATAGACCTACAGTTTTTTTTATCAGATAATTGTTCTGATTTAAGTAGCTTTTATCTTATGTTCAAAATTCAATAAACTATTTAGTCAAACATTTTTTATCAGTATAGACCAAATTTTAATAAGAGTATGAGTGACGTAAAATTGTTTAGGGGCCATCGATAAATAAAAAGGAGGGGGGGGGGGGCTTCCTAGTTTGATACCACATTTTGCAATTTTACATTTAGAACTCATTAAAATAAAAAAGCGGTTCGTAAATTATAATCGTACGAAAAAATGTTCATAATATAAAAAATACATGTTAATGTTAATAAACAGATGTTTAAAATGTGACGTCAAAATTTAGCAGTCCTCCTTGTCACACCATGTTACACTTAATTGAACCCTTCCTTCCTTCCCTGTTGTGTGACGTAATCGATGGATGACCCCTATTATTCTTATATATTTATGAAAGATCGTTTAATACGTCCGCTAGTTTAGAGAAGATCAAAAAAGCAACAAATCAGTTCATGCCTTCATGCAAATTAATTACGCAAATGATTACATCCCGATGTATCCGTTACGTATACTTTCACTAAAATCCACTTCAACAGACCCTTCACCACTTCGAACAGTAACATCAATCCTAAGCAACCCTTTGGTGCTAATATTGAACATCTGCCAACCAGGGTGCAAGCCCGGAACAAGGGTGGAATAGCTGACTCAGCACATTCCGGGGTTCTCGCATCAACGAGTTTGGAGATGAGGAGACAAATTCCTTGATTACGATTTTTAATTATATTCATTGGGAGTTGATTGGGTATCATTATGAATAGATTTTTTTGGTGCTAACAGTCCTGTTTGAATCTCTCTCAGTACTAACGCATTAACATTGGTGCAAGAAATAAATGTTAACCTATTTTTTGTTGTTTTGGAAAATTCCATGTATTCCGATTTTAGATATATTTGGATTATTACAGAAATGTGTTTTTTTAAGATTGGCATTCTACTCGAAATATAAAAATAAATATAACAATGGTTTGTTTATTTTTTACATAGATGTTTGCTTTGAAGTATTTTATTGTGTATATGTGATATTCCATCACCTTTAATGTACAGACTTAAATAGTGAAAAGGTAACACGATATTGTCCTCGTAATTAAAAGTCTTGCGTCATTCGAAAGCCATATGGCGTCTCCGATCATATTCTCAGGCAACACCGAAAAAACATCTCGAAGCCAATATTCGCATAAAAAATGGTCCGTCGGAGGCGTCAAAGCAAACGCCGTCGTCACCTCTCGTCAATAGAGCGCGCAGAATGGATCAAGCGAGCGGCAATACATCTTGCGCCGTAAGGGTCCATTTTCCAGCTTCCCTTCTCCAAACAACATCATTTGTTACTCTCTCAATGTTATTTTTCTCTGATGAAAGCTCGTGTTAATAAAATCGCACTTCATCGCTTTTTGTCGATCATCGTCACTTAGCCGCGCTGCTTGATACGTCGGCTCGCCACGCGTTTAACAAAAGTGGGATAAGTCTCCCTTACTATAAACTAAATTTTATACCTGTTGTTGTTACCTAAAATATGTAATTTAGTCTTTTTGTCATCTTGTCATTATGTAAATTTTGTATAATGTTGTAAAAAATATAAGTGTGTACCTATTCTTAAAAATTCATCACAGTGAAGCTTAAAAAATGGATGCTTTCGAGAAACGGATAACAATTCAATTTTACCATCTTTGATGTTTAAGGGAAACTTACTGTATACTAAATTATAATGACTTATTTGTTATTATCAGTATTCCCATATCCCTTATCCCCAATAATAGATTTACGTAAAATGTAGTCTTTAAAGGGACATGAGAACACTGCAATCGTAGTCACCGTAACGTTCAACAGGGCCCTTATTTCGCAAGTCATGTGCCGGCGACACCACGTGGCGTTCCCGGCCGACTGGTTCGCCCTTGGGTGCACCTGGGTAGGCTATCTACAGGATTACAATAGTATTGTTTGTGATTTGTTTAATAGCAAGCCTTCACGTATGGTGAAAGTGACATGGATATCTTTATTATCAAGTACTTATTCTTCTATAGGAGTTAAGTTTTTATGATGTACAGACAGCATACAAGCTTGCAGTTTTCCTTATAGTAAATGGTTACTGCAACCCATGGATGTCTGTGAAGAACTTTATATTGAACAAGGGTTATGTCAAAGTTAATCACAGATTCTGCTACTCTTGAGAACTGAGATGGCCGCCTCCTGTATGAGATAGTGAGCCGGCAAGCACACTCTCCCATCGAAACGCAATAATTGCCTCATCGTAGAAATAGGTGTGGCAGTGGTACTTTCTCGACTGAACCATAGTAGTTTTAACACCTGCCAAAAATATAAGTATAAATTATCTTTGCATATAAGTAAGCCTTGGTAGACCTCGATCGGTGACCACGAATTAGTGACAGAGAATTTTCAGATAAATCGCTCACCACGCGATGTTATTGTGTTATACATACACAGTAGGTACTATATTTTTTTTCGAAATATTAGGGCTTGCGATTTAATCGCGTATATATTGACTGGGACTTTGAAATGTCCAATGGAACTTCAGTCTATCGAAGCTTGACCTCAACTATATTTAGAAATTAAAAATAATTATAGTTTCATTTGTAAAGTTCTTTTATGCACTTGACGTTCAATTTCGGACGCTCTTCATTTCAACAAAAAGAGATCCTCCGTCATCCGTTAAAAAACACATAACAGACGAGAAAGTTTTCAAAGTTGAACATTTCGATTATCGTCAAAAACAATCGGGGCCCAAACAATGGCGGAAGTCAATAACTTATCGTCTAGGTAAATCCATCTCGCAAAGAACCGTTCGCTTCGTTCTATTTAATTAGGCTCTCCTAAAATCGTGAAACGGGCGATCGGCGCACACAAAAGATAAATTTGTTGTATCCATCGATTACGATAGAGATTTCTTTGCGGCTAACAAAGCGTTTTCGTATCAAATCACACAATTAGAAGTGATCGGCTGTATGCCCGTCGGCCGCTTTGTCGGCGCGCTTGTCATTGCGATAAGTCCGTTCCGCTCGGGACCGCTGTCGACGCTTTTTGGAATCACGCGATTCGTTTTTAAACGCGTTATTGATGTTTGATTGACGTGTTATGTGGAACAATTTGACTTCAATGATGGAACGCAGTGACGTGTATTGTTTATAGTGTGTATTGACTTCTATGTCTACTACGTCACAAATTTAAATATTAACGCAGGAATACAATTTTTTGTAGAACAATAAGTTACGTTAATGCTCATTCTTTGTATATTACCTAAAATTCTGTTTCAATGCAAGTTCAGCTAATTCCATGAGTAATCTATACAAACAGACAACTAGGTATGTTATGGTATCGGATCATTGTAATAATAGTGATATATTTTTGTATATCTTAATAACCTATTTGAGTACAGAACCGTCCAGCTTAAGTCAGTAACGTGTTATTAGCGTCGTTATTGATGATTATATTATTATGAAACCACCTGTTGACCAACAGGTGTCGCGGGCACCAAGTGGAAACACCGTTGTTGTCATCAGTCGGACACTGAGTCAAAGGAGCCAGACTGATAGACGTCGTGACGCGCGTTTCTGTCCGTTTGTTGAACTGAACCAAACAATCCGATCACAGTACCATAGATAGAAACATTATTTAACTACACCGAAGTCTATAGGATGGATAGAGCCGCCTCTACTAAATGGAGGAAAGGGGAAAGTCCACGTCGATTGTCTATTTACTTAGATGTTACTTACGTAGATGGTGTTCCGTAGGAATGACCTATAGGATATAGGTTTAAATTTTACTAGCAATTAGTACGCAGTTTTAACAATAAGTAGGTAGAAGCGTTGTAGCCAGGGGCTGGCCTCAGGGGCGCAACATTTAGAAAAACGCATTTTACCGATTATACTCTATAGGAAACAAAATTGAGTGTCCGTAAAAAAATGGCATATATGCATTACATCATATAACGCATACGTTTGAAATGAAAAAAAAAATAAGATTTTGGACTTTTGAATTCATAATGGACGCAATTTTCTTACCTTGTCTAGGTATTTATAACCCTCTACGATACTGTTAGTTACTGTTAATCATTTGTGATCAAGTTCAAATTAGACTAAAGTTTTAATTAAAAACTAATGTATGTGTCTGTGTGTCATGATCTTATAAGGTTACGAAATTTCTCGTGGTTACAACACCAAACCAGATAACATTAGCGCTTAACATTGCTGTTGTAAGGAAGACATAGTTTTTAGTTTTGGTTTTTTAGTTTTTAGGGTTCCGTACCCAAAGAGTAAAAACGGAACCCTTCTATTAAAATTCCGCTGTACGTCTGTCTGTCATCAGGCTGTATTTCGTGAACCGTGATAGCTAGACAATTTAAATTTTCACAGATTATATAGTTTTGTTGCCGCTATAACAACAAATACAAAAATACAACAAAATAAATATTTACGGTTATGACATAAAACATGATTTTATGGATTCGACTTCAACGTTAGTGTGTTAGATAGCGCTCATTACGGTTTTTTTATAGATAATGGACCGATCCGATCGGATCCGACTCGCACTTGGCCGGTTTTATTATTTCTACAGTATAGACCACCATACTGGCCCATGCGTGATACCCTACGTGACTTTGGTTGACACAAGTATAAATAAATAATACGGGCATATTTGTTATATGTTTCCCATTCTTAATTTGACGTTTACGACTGTTTCACATTTTAAATGAACATCCTGTCTTAAGCTATGAATGTATTTGAATCAATTTACTTAATGCATACATATTGTGTAAACGGATTTGTTTTAGCGTCGGCGAGAGGTCAAGAGTAAATTAGGAAAAGATGTGTAGGATAAGATTTAAAAAAGGAAGATTTTTAATTTGCACTGTTCTTACTTAGTATGTAATAGGGCTTCCAAACAATTTTTCTTTAAATGTATTGATCGTGTTGCAACCTTTATTTTTATGGCTTACATTAACTTTAATTTAGGGAACTGTAGGAAGTTTCAGCTAAATTGGTACAATATTTTGAGATATGGAATAATACGAGATAAAACTAATAAATGTAGGGCTAAAATTGTTTTTTTTTAAACCACCCACTTAGTAACGTCACTATATAAAGTATGGATGTGAGTGGAAATTGGTCAGTTGTGAAATTGACGCGTTCACATCCTAGAAAAAAAAATGATTCTAGAAGTGGTGTGAAAAGTATTTTCTTTTCAACTGTTATTGCATTGTTGTTACATTTAATTACAAAAGAGTTCGATACGACACTAGCGTTAAATCGAAATGTTATCAAAAGATAATGTCAATTTTCTTGCAAATATCTGTCTTAATCCTAGATAACGTTTTAATTAAGTATGTTCAATAAATTAGCCTAATTAACTTAATAAATTTTGCGTCGATCCATTTTTGGTCACGCTTGTTGTCACTAATTAATGGAAGACATTTGACTTAATAGTTTTGATATTGAGATGAACATTTTCCGTCTAGTTTCATGATATATTGCTTAACATATTATAAGTGCATTTATTATTTGCATGACTCACGGATAATATAATATACGAGTACGTAATGTTGAATATGGTCATATTATTTGTTCCTATGAAATATGATTTTATAGGATTACTAGCTGTGCCGCACGGTTTCACCCGCTACTATATAAGAAATAACGAGCAAACATATATGTTTTATAGCCTATAGTCTTTCTCAATAAATGTACTAGACAAGACAAAAATAATATTTCAATTCGAACCAATAATTCCTGAGATTCGCGCGTTCAACCAAACAAACTCTACTGCTTTATAATATTAGTAGAGAGTATAGATAGTAGTAAAAGTACAAGCTGTCCTCTTTGTGATAAGTGTTCACTGTTGCCCGTAGACGTTTGAAACAAGTTCATATATTATTGAATAGGGTTCTTCGTGAAGCAAGTTGATCATAGATGAACTACCTGAGGGACTAGAATGATTGCTTCATATGTAAGTTAACCGGCATCTATTTGCAAACTTATTGCTAACCTGCAAACGGCAGTTTTCCACCGAAATGTTAAAACGTTTTAACTAAACATGTACTCTAGAAACCTTTTTCCCTCGTTGTATCGGTACGTTGGCTGTATCGTTATTTATAATTATATGATTATCTAATGTCATTTTATAATTTTCGAATATACCTATATAGAAAATTGACATTTTAATACAGTCCCAAACATGGTAGGTACATCTTATTGCGTAAAAATTTCAAGTCAGTTGACAAATTGGTTTCCGAATTTTGTAGACACAAACATACCAGCTTCTGTAAATTATACATTTCAAAGTTTATTTCATTCTGTTATTTATATTCGATCTCAAAGAAATATACAGATATTTTAAATCAAAACAAAAAGTTACTGACATCACTGCTAAACTTAAACTGTGGTCATTTCAATACTGCGCGGGCGCATGCACCTACCTATTTACATAAAGATGATTTATAGCCGAAACATTTCGGTTATTTACGGTCCGAATAACATTTATGACCGCTGCCGGGATCGAACCCCGGCCGATTGAGATTTCAGGGAACGTCGGCGATTAATTTGGATCTCGAAATGTATTAATGTTCTTGGAAATTTGCAAGTTAAGTGTAAATACAGATATTACTTCTTTATTAATTTAGATTAAATATTTTTGAGATTTAATACTTACTGGAATATTCCTAGTAATGTAGAATTATAATATAATTACGTTCAATCAAGGAAATTTCAAATGAAACTATAGAATTATAAATAGATCTATAAAATATCTCATAATTATATTAAAGATATTTTTTATGTTAAATTTCCAGAAACAGATTTAAGTTACAATTAAGTAGTCATTCCAGCTGAAACATGAACTTCGATAACTATTTAATTATTAAATATTCACAGTTTTGGTGGTATACCAAATTTATGCATGTACCTATCTGCAAATATTTGCCATCATATTACGACGTTGCCGGCGTCTGGCTAAAAATTAATTAAACCCATTCCCAATACCAATCTTACTTTAATTAGTCACGTGTTGATGAGTTATGGCTTATTGGAGCTGTGTATTGGCTGCCAGTTGTAAATTTTCTCAAAGTAAACAGGGCCGCCATCTTTGAATAGAATAATTAATGCGCGCTTGAGTATTTGAGGTGTGCGTGATTTAAGAACATGAGTGTGTGTATTATAATTTATGTCGGTACTGTTTTAAAATCTTACAACATACATGAACCATTGTCGCGATAGCGCTCAAAAATGTCAGAACTGAAATTGCTAAAACAGAAATATTTCCAATTGCGCGCCATTTGTTTAAGGAACAAATTAAATATAAATATGTGAATGCCTTTTTGTGAATAACGATAAGTTAGGTTCTTATTAAGTGCTTCTAGTATAAAGAAATATAGTTATAACTAGTAGATTTCTCGCCAGGCTAAATAATAATGCTTGGAGAGCAGCCATATTCCGGTAATCTCCATGTTTAGATTTAAAAAAACTTTGATAGCGTGATACGGGTGGCGCCATCTTTGGGCAAGTTTGAGATAAAAAGCGAATTTAATGTTGTAATTCCAAAGAATTAATTTATATACGAGTACATTTATACGTATATATTGCAAAAAATCGTATAAAATTTATAATGACCGGCCTGATTCCGATGCGCATGATTTGTAAAGATTATGAGAGACTTTACGAGGCCATAATTGATGGAGTCCTCTCACGAAACTAACTGCATCTGACTGTTTAATGCTTACTCAGTATTTATATACTTGAACCTGGAATTTTACTTTCTCTTTAAATTCTAATTGATGGGATGGTGGCGCCGGTTTTAATGTTTTTTTTTTCTGGTAAGGATCAAAGGAATATGGAACTTTTATTGATGTTATTGATTGCTGCCGCCTATGGAATTGAAAACCTACTTCAAATTCCTTTTTGATCGTCTTGTCATAGTACTCATATGCGCTTTCCTGTTAGGACTTAGTGAGAAGAAAGCCTCCTATACCGTGGACTTTAATATTTCTTGATAATACTATAACTATATTGTAATTTTGACATATGTATTTTAATATTCTTTTTTCTTACTTTCAGTTTCTGATCCAGTGGCTGTCATGGAATAAGTTTGGACCAATGTAAGTACATAAAAAAAATGCTATTATATTCTGTCTGTCTATTTGTTTTATCTTTTTGATATTAGCGAAGCTTTCTGCATTTGGGTAACCACTTACATTTATCCATCAGGATGCAACAAAATCTATCTCCTTTAGAAATGTTGACTGTACTTGCACTCTGTTACACAAAACATTAGTAAAACGAATATGGTTCGACTCTATTTCTATCTAGGCAGATGTTGTGTTTCGGTGGAAGAATGTATTGGCCGGCTCCCTTTCATACGAGGCAACCCTCTTAGACCTCGGGAGAAGCAACGGATGTGACTGACTTCCGATAGAACGAGCAGTGACAGCTTATATTCTAACAAGGAGCTGACAATATTGAGACTGACCACTGTTTCTACATTAAAACACTCAAAAAAGCATCAGCAAAGCGCGACGAACGTTTTCAGGTAACAAATCGTCAGCCGTCGCTTCCTGAGGGCTATTAGCGGTGTTTCCGAGAACATGTAATTAATACCGCGCGTATTCCGGACTGTCGCCAGTGACGAGCGACGCGCGCTACTTTCGCCTGATTGATGTACTAAACTTGTCTATAACAAGAGAACGTATACTACAAGATGAGTGCTCGCCTTATGTTCGTATGTAAGTTTTTCGTTATACCTAAAGAAGTAGCAAACGAGCAGTACAGTCCACCTGATGGTAAGTGGCCACTGCCATCCATGGGTATCTGTAATCAACTCCACATTAGATCAGAGTCTTACCTTCAGATTCATTGTTTTCCACCTTAGTCCTTTAGGAGATATCTGAGGACTAAGCTTGAAAGTCTCGGAAGAGTATGTCTTCCTTACCACATCCTTCAGAACAAAACACAGCAACGCTTCACACTTCTGTTATTAGGCAGAAATAGGTGGCGGTGGTGCTTCCCGTTCTTGTCACCTTCAAATATATGTTTTTGTATCCATAGCAACGGGAGACAAGAAAGTCAACTGATTTGAGTCTATAACAAAATAATATATACTTCAAGCTGAGTGTCCGCTTTATAGTCATTTATTATGAGGGAGGTGAGAGTTCAACTTATACTGGTGGCTAACATATCGAGAGACGTCATTTTATGTCAATATTTTTTTTTAAAGTTAATAGTAGAAATAGAATGGGAGAATAATGATAGAAGAAATAATTAGCTCTGATCCACCTCTTTATTCATTCTCCACTCCCTGAATAATCCGTTAAATATTTTTTTATAACATTGAATTAGCAATCACGCGTACAGTCCACCTAATGGCAAGTCGCTATTGTAAATAACTTTAAATAGAACAGGGGTTCTTTCTAAATTCAATCATAGATGCGCTGCTATTCCTGACGACCATAGTTATATTAGTGCACAATGTCACTGACAATGTTCTGTCAGTACCACATCAAGTATTCAGCGAACAGTACTCTCGCTCGTTGGACCCCGTCTTACATTAGAGCTATTTTGACTCCATGGAGACTAATAAGTCTGGATCTAAATTGAGTATCCATCTATTTATGTATTGTGGTCGTTGATGGTAAGTACATTAAAGAAAGGAAAATTGACTATTTATTCATGAAGGAGGCCATCCTTACCTATCCTTACACATGTACATATAGTTTTAGTAAATCGGCTTGTGGGTTACAATTCGTGGCCCAATGTAAATGTTTGTGTGTATAATTAAAGCAAAGGTTCGAAATAAAAATATAAGGCTCGATGACCTATACTACGTTTGCCTATTATCTATATCGGTACTATCTGCCTATGTAATAGGCAATCCTATCCTATCCTCTTGTCTACACTAAGGCAATCATACAAATATGTACTCTGAATCGGGACTGATTTAAATCACCAGTCGGGAAATTAAAATTCGTTGTAATAGATTCTTTCCAGCTGGGAATCGAATTTGGACTTACACTTCACGCAAAGTGTCTGTTTAGAAAAACTCTCGGGAAAACTGACCCCAAGTAATTAGAGCAGGCAGACAAAGCCGTCAGGATATCTATTTTTTGAAGATTGTGTGTTTTTATTAAAATTAGAGAAATATGGATATTTATCTAGATGTCGTTACTTACGGGACAGTTGCATTTCTAAACATATCTCATCTTAAATTAGATGCGCTATTTCAGACCACAGGAGCTTAATAGCTGTGACAGCGCTAAGACTTGTCTGTAAGTACCTAAATATATATTTCTTTGTATGAGACTTATCTTTTTTCTTGATTTCGTCATCATCAACTTTTTTGCTCGACTTAGGAACATTCAAAGAGAAAAGGTCAAGCCTTCGTCTGTAACCCAAGTAAGCCTACCACGCTGGCAAAGTGTAAATTGGTATTTCACATACCTTTAAAATTTAATGAAAATCTTCCAACCATATACTTCTCGACCTTGTCAGATTTCCAAAACTTGGTACTTACCGCATTTTACCGCGTATCATGGCAAAATAAGCTCTTACATCCATAAAAAATGTTGTACATATCGTTTTGGAACAGCGCGGTAGACTTTAGCCTAAACCTTTTAATATACGAGGTTGCATAACAGTGGTGCTGCAAACTCCTGGGGTAAGGGACTCAATATCCCCGTCCCAATTATAATAATAAGTAATTTAGACTCACATATTTGAGTCCATTCGTGACATCCAGGCGAGTACAATTTCAGGAGAAGGATGGAAAATTTCAGAGATAGGAGGACCTTTATTTCATTCTTTTTCGGACTTAATTTGAAAATTGCCTATTTATATTCCTTCTTTACTTACCTTTCGGTTCTCTCAAGCCCTTCTCCACCCCAAATACATATACTCCTGGATCAGTGATCAACCTATAAGTGTCGGATGCCGAATTTGCATCTCTGTCAATAAGTACTGCCTTCATGTGCTACGGGCGTGTTATGTTATGTCCATGTTATAGGTTAATTGGCTTTGTCCAGTGATTGGCAGCACATCAAGTATTCAGATAGCTTCTCGATGCGGACATCGTCTTACATTAGACTGCTATTTCGGCTCCTAGACTAATAGCCTTGTAGCTTAGTCAAGTTATTGTGAACCTTTATACGACGCTTGTCAACTATTTAGTTCCGTATTCGATCTTGGGTCAGTGTTCAGTATTTCGGACTAGTCGAAATATTTTAATCCTGATTTCGGCACATATGAAAATACTACGCAATATTGCATATTTTATTATCACGGGGCCTTTTAAAACAATTATGAAGTTTTAAGTCTTTGGGCTGACCGTTTAACAACTGATTGCTCTGAAGACGATAGTATTTATCTCTTCATTCATTTGTATCTATTACCGGTAGTACACAAGGATTAAAATATTTTTTGAGAAATAGCGACCTAAAATAGTAAGGATATAATCCTAGGATGACCTGATATTAAGTTGAAGATATCTAAAGATATCTGGTCTGGATTTACCTTTACTAAGATAAAAGTATGTCGTGAATATTTCATATAGTTTGAATGTATGTATGTCCACTGTAGCATTTACCTAACATGACGTTGCATACAATAAATAATTAGTTTTCACTACTTCCTTATGGTTTAGTTCCAACAAAATTCATCTGAACATAACATGCGTTTTAAGTAATCCATAAGGAAGCGTGCAGATTCGCGACTGTAAATCAAGTGCGATTTATAGTCGCATCTCTAGCACGTAAACGGCACGCACACGACCAGCTTTACGACCGTTACCGAGAATCGTATGACGGACGGACCGATCCATAAATCAATTTAATACGACAAAGACAATTGGTATCGTTTGCTCGTTTCAAACAAATTTGCCATCAATCGAATTTGTAATCTATTTGTTGGTAAGTTAAGTCAGTATTCAAGCATCTAATTTGTTTGCGCCTTCGTTAAGCTAAGTGCACACCTGCGTGACTTGGGCGAACATAAGCGACTGTCGTGTTGTCTTGGTGAAATTCTGTTGGAGTCCTGAATGTGAAGTTGAATCAGAATAAATTGTTAAATATTTTTGGACACTAAGACGTAGTAGACTCTTAGGCGTGTGTATTTATGACTGACTTAATAAGTATCTATAAATCAAAAATGTATCATTAACGGAGAATCTTAATCAGCCCATAAAGCTTCATTAATTTCATAAACTTCGATGTAACCGTGTCTATAGGACTAACAATTTTAATTGACAAAGAAATTGCGTTTAAAAATGTAACATAACTTTTGATATGATGCTTTTTATCGAAATAGAGAATATGAATATACTTATTATTAAAGAATATAATGTTTACTCAAGGTACGGAATTTAAAAATGTTTTCAGTCGTTTAATTGAATTTAGTAGTATCAGTAGTTTTGGTTTGATATGATTTCAAACTTATACCAGTCTATTAGTCTATGTGACTAACAGACAAACATAAGTTCTTAAAATGATAGAATTTTCTATTATTATCCTTCAATCATTTCTTTTACAAATATATGCGATGCACAGGACAGCTTATATTTTTATTATGTGTCCGTTCTGTTCTGTTTCGGATTACGCTCGCTTTGGCTGTCGTAGTGTGGTCACACCCTTAGTCGTTGTCACGAAAGTTGAGCGCACGCATGAATCAAACGACATCGTACTGCGAGTCAGCTTTGAATTAATGTCTAATACGGTTCTGCGTGTAATTGTCGGTTGACTTTTATGCCAGCTGGTGCCGTGGCGGTAAATCAGAGGTAGAATTGTACAAATAGGCTATATCGTACAAATAGGATATCGTACAAATAAGTTAGATCGAACAAATGCTAGGTACTCGGATAGACGCACTTGTTGCGATCCGATCGAACAATGAAGCGAGCTTGATCGTGGCCTATGCGTGGGCTGGTTGGAGCTAATTGTGCGAAGTTGGTTTACAAATAGGCATAATTGGTCTTGAAATGTTAAAAGCTTATTAAAATTAGGTGAGCCGTTTATTTAAGTAGCAATGTTATGTAACGATGGTTTGAATTTATTAATTTATATCACTGAATGATGCTGTTTAAAGTTGAGTATAGATTGAGTAATTATTACCACTGCCTATTATCTATTCGCACAAATCTGATTTCTAAACGCTTATCTTCGCGTAGGACAGAACGACATTAGAGGAAAGTAAAGCATACATATGTAATGTCTGCTTCCAAATTCAGGAAGTATGTAAAGTCCGCTTTACTTTCCTAGCCTAAGGTAGGCTGGCTCTAACCTCATTTGGGGTACATTACAGATGTAATCGAAAATATGGCTGGCTGTGACCATATCATCCAGAGGATTGATTCAACATCTCATCATTCAATAAAGGAAAAATGAATATACCACCCCAAAGTCACGTTATTTTAATTAATACTAAAACTAAAAAAATGAGATGAACTTTAGATGTGGGTCTAATATGAGGGTGGTAGACCCCTGTGTCGTTTGACTTGGAAGCACCACGGTCACATCTACTTCTACCTTATGATATGTGTAGCGTTGCTGCAATCTGGTCAGAAGGGTGCGAGGGAGTTCTTAGGGGCCGCATCGCACCTGAGGCCATTCTTAGGTAAGACGGAACGTATCTGGGTTTGATTACAGATAGATGTTCAAGGGTCATGGAAGTGGCCAATTATCATTAATTGAACTGCATGCTCGTTTGGTACTTCCATATTATATAAAAAAAAACTTTTTTATGTTTGCGATAATTAGAAAAAATATGGTCTCTTGGTATCAGCAGTAGATTACTAAATAAACAACGAAATGCATGTAATAATCACATAAATAGGTGGACCAGTAGGCCAAAAATTCAGGTCGTGTAAAAATATCTCCAGCCAAAAGTTCTAACAGCAATCAGGTCACCTATAGGCAATCGATTAACCTAGACGAACGTTTATTCTGACACTCTAAAATAAGCGCTCTGGGATCTCGACAGGAGAGACAAAACGATTATTATTAAAGTTACTGAAATAACCGATATATTTCAGTCTCCTGATGATTTTTGGACTGAGTACTATATGATTGCCATAAATGTTTTTTGAGCGTATGCATACAGCATGTCTATTTCTATGGTCCGCTTTACAGCAACAGCTCCACTAAGTACCTACTCATATAACGCACTGCAGGTAACAATCAAAAATAGACCGAAAAGTATAGAAATCCACGTTTGTCACAACGTGTAATACACAGTACTTTTCCCCCTTGTCAATTAAGTAATTTGAATTACTTTAAAAAATAAAGTATTTCATTTATATTAAATATTGGACCAGTCAATTCGTCATGTCTTTAAGCCTTTGACTCTTGACTTTAACGAATTTTAGAATCCTTCAATCATTTTGAACAGAAACATAAAGCTGCTCTACTAGATATAGTCGCTATTAGACGTAAATATAAGTTCACTATGAAATATAAGTCTCTCTTAGAAACGGCTTTGCCAACCACAACTTTGGCTGTGCATGTTGGTACGTAAATAATTTGCCATGTAAATGATTTTCATCTATTTGATTAAAAAAAAATCGCATGCAATTGATTCTGTAATATAAACATAATTTTCTTAAAAGAAAAATCCAGTATCACTCATCCAAATCAATCTTCCCAAGCGATTGTCCCTTGATCTACAAACACAATCAAACCAAATTTAAAATACAATCGGGGATATTAATTTCAAAAGTGGGTCAATTTCCGAATCGGGCAATACATACTCAAACTCCATTGAGGTCCATTGTTGGGGCACAAAGAAATCGTTAATCGGCGATAGCTAACGCAGATTTTGGTCGCTTTGTCCGGCGCCATTGTGCTCAAGAACTTATAATGAGAAGTAAGGAATGCTGATTGAATGCTCATCACTGTGTTAATAATTCTTGATTATGTTCTTTCTCAGTTTTCTTTATTCTTTAAAGTCCGATGAATTCTTATAGTTTGCGATTCAACTGCAAGGCTTTGTTAACTCGCCTATTTTACTTTTCAGCAACGTAAAGTGCTGCTGTGATCTGGTAGGGAGGTTATAAGTTCTAACTTGGAGCATCTTCCTTTCTAGATATTTAGAAGAGCTAATTTAATTTCCTAACTAGCCGGGTTACGCTATTATTATGGTTGACTTTAAATAGGACTCCTATTCATCTTCAAAAGTGGCGGCTGTTTGCAACTCCGATTTAAAAATACAGGAGAGATACAGATAAAAAATATTTTATGAAATTAATTCTCTATAAGGTTCTTAATTTACACGTACACCAGATATCTGTTTAAAGTACGTAATCCGGTAGATTTTTGTACAAAGTATTTCTTTGCTCTTAAACAAGTTACAATTCAATGCGCATAACAATGTATCAATACGCATATATGTATTTCAAAAAAATCAGAGGTACGAGATGTAACTGGGATTCGAATCCCAGACCCAGCTTAGAGTAGCTCTATTCCAGTAGAGCTAGAGAGCGGTCTGTTAGTGGGTTTTACTGTATTTGTGGGTATTAGAAAGCGTCCTCGGTCACTTAACGACACTGTTGTACTCTGTTGAAATGCAGTTTTAGCATTCGCGTGACATTGCAAGTGGAATAATTGATGTGAGTGATGTTTTAATTAGCCTGTTTTTACCCAAGTCGTAAAATTAGGGTTCCTTGCGCCGTTCAAATTGTGTTATATTGTTAAATAATTAAAATTAAATTACCTAAAAACAATCTTATTCCACGCGATAATTATATTTTTTATGTTGAACATTATTTAAATATATATGTCATATTTTATATTTTAAAACTTACGTTTTATGTTCAATTATATATTTATGCGTTGTATGTTTTTGGTTAATTCTGACATACGTGTATACACAAAAGTATCTATAAAAATGTAATGTGAAGTGAAGTGAAGTGAAATGTTAGGAATGTCATGGGAAATGTCTACAAAATCCTCTTTTGAAATAAAGAGTTTTTATTTTTATATCAGTGACTGACATTCAATCATTTGGTGGTCTACTTACGTTATCGCTAAATAAAAAAAAAAACCTACAGAACCATTTCAATGCCGAACCCGTCACGGACACCGCTAAAAGCTGTCTCACGGCGAACGTTTCAATCGTGTAATTACGAGTCGTAAAACATGCTTCGATGGTCCCGCGTTAGGGCGACCGACCAAAGCCGCCATTTTTTAAATTGAACCAAATGATCATGCAGTCCACAACATGGTAAGTGGTCGATGCATATGGACACCTGTTATCAGAGGCGGATCTAGGATATTCCTTTGGGGGGGAGGGGGTGATGGTGGCGGGGGACTGACCTGCTGAGGCTTTTAAATAATCAAGAAGCCAACAAAACCAACTTCCGGTAAGGAGTTTTTTCGGTAGCCTATTTTTTTCTAAAGAACTGCCGTGTGATAAATGGACTTGTGTATGTGTATTTAGGTTTTCTGTATTGTTAGAGCCTGAGCCTGAGAGACAACCTGATATAAGCATTTCCAGTAACTACACTCTGCATACCAGAACTCAGCTTAACACTGGAGTTATTTGACACAATAAAGTTGGTAATATTACCTTCTGAGTGAAACCACGAAGGTTTCCACCAAGTCTGATTGTTAATTTGTATACTTACTTCTCCGTGTTTGCAAATATCACTAATTACCTGAGATGCGATACGTAAAACATAGGGACAGCCGGTAACGTTAAAATAACTAAGTTAAATTTGCCAGGTGGTATTACTAGTGTAGTACGACTGCCGCCACACGTATGTATAGCCTGAAGCAATTGCTGAATTTCGCTGAAAGGGTATTATTGCCAGCTTACTTATATATGAGGCGACCATATTAGTCCTTAAGAGTAGCAACGCATTGATTGAGTTCAGATAGATCCCCTGTTCTATAAGAATTGCTGATAAAGCTAACAGAGGTCCATTGGTGATAGGTAACCGCCCAGCCAGCAACCCTGAGAATGACGGCGGCATGTGCGGCTGCATATCGTCTCAGACACTGGAAGGTGTAGAAGGACAGTCACGTTCCCCAAGAGATGAGCTCGTAAGGGGGGCCGCCCTAGGGGGCACCGGTGCATTCCATTGGAGATCCCAGAGACCCCTGCAAGCGCTAAGGAAGGCTATCGAGGGGGTTTTAGTGGGTAAAAAACCCACATAACCCGGAGTCTTTCTCAAAGCTTCGGTGTACCTTAAGAAAGTTTCTCCCCCCTCACCAAACAAAAAAGGTGGTAGGTATACTGGTGGACACTTTAAGCTGGACTGCATGCTCGTTTGCTATTGCATTCAAAAATAAAGTTAAGTTGACGTGTCATTCCCATAGCGTAAAAAGTGTTTACGGCAAAATCTCGCGCACATTTTTAAAACTTATGACATCTCACTCCACGTCATATAAAATGCAGTCACCAGCGTTATTACGCCTTGACGTAGCGATGTGACGTAGATATTAGATCTCCATTGCAAGACGGAGCGTTAGGAGTGACTGCAATATCGCTTGACAGATTCCAGATTGGCACAGACGATATGGTGCAGCCATTAATCTTTGATAGAAAGTTGCTAGGTCTCAACTGTTGGTGTTTATTTGACGCTTTAGAGGCAAATAATTGCAGATTTCGTTGCTAACATTTTCTCGTATGACCTCTGGGAAAGAAAGAGTCTTTTCCAGAAACTGTACCGTTGTAAATTTTTTTTTCTGTGTAGTCCACAATTTGCTAAATTAAATTGTTTTTTCTATATTTTCGGTAAATATTAAGTACAAGTGGTATTTTGCATCCCTTCTTTTATATGCTGGGCTCTGTTTTTTTTTTGTAATTGAAGAAAAACAGCACTTTATTTAATGGGTCCAACGATTGATGGTAGTAAGTAAGGGCCAGTAGTCCTTGCCGGTTTCATTATAACCCATGGCACCGGCCACGGCCATGGCCCACAAGGATCATTGACGTTTAACGATTAATTGCTGTCCTTTGATAGCAAATGAAACTGATAGCTCTATAAGCCTTTTAAGGCACGGGAGCGTGCATGAGATTTATCCACTAACAAACTTGACCACACCTTTGTGATTCGAATGGTCAAACATACTTATCGAAATCGTTCCAATTTTGTCTTTAAGAGTAGCAAAGAATCAGCGCCAACTTTATGTAAGACCATGATCTTATATATGAGGTGATCATCTTAGTCCTAAGGAATGGCAACGCATCTGTGACTGACTGCAGATAGAATCACTGTTCTGTATGAAGTTGTATACACATGTCTGTGGGTGACAGTTCCTAACCATCTAATATCAGATGCACTTTTATAAAGGTTCATTCTTATAAAAAGTTTTATTTAGACTTCATTACACAAGTATTGGTGATTTAACGTCAAGTAGACTGAGGGCTGGTTTGCTATTTCCATATTATAAAAAATACCCATCCAAATCTTATCTATTCTAGACGTTTCGATTCTGGTGGTCGATCGTGGTCGATTTTGATTATTTTTCTGTTATTGTATATATAATAAGCTCTTGCGTTGTATTCTTGTATTCATCGTTATCAATTAAGGACTATCTAGTGTTTTTCTTCAGCTTGGCGGAGGTCTGCCATTTGCATCCACACGCGATATTCCCATACGAGTAGCTCGCATTAGCTGGCCATTGAGCCGTGACGGTGGGAGTCACGTCATTACTTACACTTTTTATCAATGTTCACTTAGCTTTAGTGTTTAAGTCTGAACACGTCAGTATTAGTTCAGGTGGAAAGTCTAGGGACGATTGATTAAAATTGCATTAGAGACGAGGCATTAGCGAACTGCAAACATAACTGTAATCTTACTTAATATTGATTGTAATAACGTTATTATCCTGTATTAACCTGAATATTACACTGGAATTATTAATGTATGTGAAGCTTAGTGCACCTTCTAAATAAAGAAATACACAATATGTTTGAAATTATCTTTAGAAGGTAGCAACGTATCAGTAAACACACACGCTTTTTTTTAAGCACACGCTTTCTACACTCATAGACCCACACTAGGATTTTCTCCTGTGTCGTGGGTGCCATGGACACACAAACACGAATACACAAACACCCAGACC